>JAJIBD010025257.1:0-171243 GCA_021461705.1 Cryptotis parvus
CCCCAAAGCAAAGTACAACACAAAGACATGGGTGGAGTAGACACTGTCTGATAGCTCTATCTCGGCAGGCACATTTACTTCCCCTGAGGGCCTGAATATTATGTAAGCAGGTTTGCTATGGCAGACATTAGAGGCCAGAACTCAAGTCAGGCTGGTCGATGACGGGAGTGGGACTGACAGTAAAATTATCCAGTGTGTGGATCAGTGGTCTGACAACTGACACGACCATAAATCATCTGAGACCCCAAAAGTCCCTGTGCCTGCTGCAGAACTCTGGCCCCTGCAGCACGGCCATGCCGACACTGCATATTCCAGACTTTGTTGGATCCCAACACTCCACATTGTCACAGATGAAGCACTTACTTTTCTATTTACAGGGACTTTCGGTCTTCAGTAATTTACTGGCCTCTTTAGGGAAGGAGTAGGGAACAAACAGTAGGATCAAAGAATCTGGGTCTTTTTTTTTTTTTTTTTTTTTGGGTCACGCCCGGCAATGCTCAGGAATTACTCCTGGCGGTGCTCGGGGACCATATGGGATGCCGGGGATCGAACCTAGGCCGGCACAGGCCGGCCACATGCAAGGCAAACGCCCTACCCGCTGGGCTATCGCTCCGGCCCTGAATCTGGGTCATTTGATTTGGAGGCTTAAGAGTGGATAGTTTTTGATGCCTGGCCATTCCATATGGTCACCTGAGCACAACCAGGAGTAACCCCTGAACGCTACCGAGCATACCCAAAAAGCCAATAAATAAATAAATTAATTAAAAAATTTAAAAAATTCAGATTTTTCTCTGTAGTGAAAACTCATATTTCCTTATATCATGGAACTCATTCATTTTTCTTTTCTTACAGGTCTTCCTATAAGAGGGTAAAAAGTTCTAAATTGGGGGCCAGAGCAATAGCACAACAGGTAGGGTGTTTGCCTTGCATGCGGGCGACCTGGGTTCGATCCCGGCATCCCATATGGTCCCCTGAGCAATGGCAGGAGTAATTTCTGAGTGCAGAGCCAGGAGTAACCCCTGAGCATTGCTGGGTATGATCCGGGAAAAAAAAAAAGTTCTTTTTTTTTTTTTTTTTTTTTTTTGGGTCACACCCGGCAATGCTCAGGGGTTACTCCTGGCTCTGCACTCAGGAATCACTCCTGGCGGTGCTCAGGGGACCATATGGGATGCCGGGAATCGAACCCGGCCGGCACAGGCCAGCGCGTGCAAGGCAAACACCCTACCCGGCTGGGCTATCTCTCCGCCCAAAAAAAAAAGTTCTTAATTGTCTTTCTGGCTAAGTGGCCACAAAATGAGAAAACAGCCACTGAGGTTGTGAAGGAAACTACCCGAGCCTTCTGTGCTGCAAAGTCAGCAGTGAAGCTATCTCAAAGGATGCCACCTTGGGAGACGCTGGCCGGAGATAGCCCCGGTAGATAGGGCGCAGGCGGACTCACCGACTTGGCAGTGAGCACATCAGCCATGAGGGCCTGCAGGGGCGTCTGTGGATGCTGTCTAAGGCAGAGGCTGCCTTGAGGCTCCTGAGCACCGGGTGGAGAGTGACTGTTGAGGGGAGCCAGCAGACACTCAGGAAGTCTGTCAGTTTGCTGCTGGCATTCTAGATGGCAGAGGTGAAGCCAGGTCAAGCCTACAGCAAACTCCCCACTCTGCTTAAGCAACTGCGCTGGAAGGACACCGCCTTCTCTGATTGGGAGCCCCTGATCCAAACACTCGGGAGACATCAAAAGGAGAAAGTCAGCGATCGGCAAGCTTCAACTAGGGGGCAGGAGTGATAGGACAGTGGGTAGGGCATTTGCCTTGCATGTGGCTGATCCAGGTTTGATCCCTGTCATCCATTTGGTCTCCTAAGCACTGCCAGGAGTAATCCCTGAGCATTTCTGTGTATGACCAGAAAAGCAGAAACAGAAAAGAAAAAAAAAGAACAAGGCGGTGGGGGTTCCGGAGTCCCTCAGGGTACTCTGGGGAACCTATGGGGAGGCTGGGTTGGGGACCAGCCCTGAGACAGGGGCAGGACAGTGGGCGTCTGGCTGATTGTCATTTAGAGGGCACTGGGCGCACTGGACTCACACAGGAATCCTCCATTCTGCGGCATCGCTTTTAATTTATAGAAAGCCACAGGGATGAGCAACAAGCAAACAAAAGCTCCCGCGGCCAGGAACCTTCGGAGGGGTTTAGGGATGTCTGGGGTGCAGGGACCTCCCTTCCAGAACTGCTGCAGAGGACGGGTCAGAGAACAGCCTTCTGGGCCCTGGAACTCTGACAACACCTTGGTCACTTGGTCACCTGCATTTCTCTAAGACTGCAGAGTTTACGGCTCCAGCAAACAATCATTCTCTGCATGACACGCTTCCTCTGTCCAGCGTCCAGCCCTGTGACTCCTCCTCGCTCACCTCTGGAAGTCTGCAGGGCCCTGTCGTCCTTTGCAAAGTCAGATGTCTGCTCACGTGGGGAATTGCACTTTCAACAGTTTCCTGGGGTTGAGGGAGCGACGCCAGGATCTGGAATACAACAAAGGATTTTAAAATCCAGCGGGCGTCGCCCTCTCCCCTTTCCCACACCGTGCCCCCGCTCAGGGTTACAGTGGCAATTTCGGGCTGGTGGAGTGGTGCCACGCCCAGCTATATCCTGTGGCTCGGTCTTGTAGCCCCATCCTGTGTGGCTGTCCCCAGTCCTGACCTCTGACATCTGACCTGCATTCCTAGTTTCAGGTCCTTTGTAGCTGGTGGCTTGGCATGCCTTACTCCATAGAGGAATACTAAGATGGTGTCCAAGAAATATCCCTAGTTCCCAGTCTGCACGAACTTAATGACTCTGGTTAACCCAGCAGATGGCAGGCCACAGAGTTTATTTTTATTTATTTATTTTCTCTGATTGGGTCACACCCAGCAATGCTCAGGGGTCACTTCTGGCTCTGCACTCAGGAATAACTCCTGGTGGTGCTTAGGGGACCATATAGGATGCTGGGGATTGAACCTAGGTCGGCTGTGTGCAAGGCAAACACCCTAACCAGGCCACTGAGTGTAGAACATTAACACCCAAGGATCCCCGGAATCAGGAGCCTTGAGCTGATCCCATGAACACCAACTCCAAGAAATGCCCTGCACAGAGCCGGAGAGATAGTCCAGCGGGTAGGGCGTTTGCCTTGCACGCAGCCGACCCGGGTTCAATTCCTGGCATCCCATATGGTCCCCTGAGCACTGCCAGAAGTAGTTCCTGAGTGCAGAGCCAGGAGTAACCCTGAGCATCGCTGGGTGTGACCCCCCAAAAAAAAAAAGAAAAAAGAAACGCCCCTGCACAGAGCCAGTGTGGGCATGCTTGACTGCACTCAGTGCCCCGGAAGATGTCAGTTTGTCACAGACACAACGGGAGCCAGGACATCTCCAGCCTGACCAGTTGCTCGGGTCCGTGGAAGCTTCACGTTGCTTGCCTAAGCATCATGGAGGGAGCAGAGTTCTCCCTGCTACTGTAGAGTCAGCAGCCATGAGACCTGTGACCAGTGCTCTCTCAGGGTAAGTGAAAGCACGCTGATATGCGCAGAAGGAGACAGGAGGAAGGAGCTGAGACCTTCAGAAACTCGGCACCCACCTGGGAGTGGCTCTCACTGAGAGAGCTGCAGAGGGTGTGGGAAGAGGGGTGTCGGGAGCCAGGGGGCACCTCTAGATCAGAGCACCCATGTTCCTGAGAGGGAAACACACTGATCCAAGTTGTTAGGAAAGGGTGAAACCCACTTTTTTTTGAAATCACTAAGTGGAGGGCAAACTCTGGGTAGTTCTCCTTTCCTTTCTGCAGCGCACAGCCCGTACACGCCAGTGCAGCCCTGGTCTCTCTGTGTCCTGCAAGAAGCCTGCAGGGACAGATCTGGAGACACACACACACACACACACACACACACACACACACACACACACACACACACACACACACACACACACACACACACACACACACACACACACACACACACACACACACACACACACACACACACACACACACACACACACACACACACACACACACACACACACACACACACACACACACACACACACACACACACACCCACAAACCCAGCAGGGACAGATCTGGACACACACACACACACACACACACACACACACACACGAAGGTGCTGCCCTCACCTGCACATGGCCATGGGCTGTTGGAAAACCACTGCAGTGTAGACAGCCTGGAACCCCTCTGGGTTCACGTTCCTGGTTATCTCTCGAATCCACACCGGGCTGGCCCACTTGGATCGCAGCTCCTTATGGGCACAGAGGAAGTTGATCTCCACCATCTTCTTCACACTGAGACAAGAAGAACGTTACCTGAGAACCGGTAGGGCATGAGGTATTTTAAAAACCACCGTGGCAATCCCTGCCCAAGCAGAAAGCCCACAAAGCAGACGCTGGTCCTGCTGTTTGTGCCAACTAAACCACGCCTGAATATGAGCCGCCAGTGCACACACCAGCACACGTTAAAGGACCCCCTGGAGCCAGAGCAGTAATATGGCAGACATGGCATTTGCCTTGCAAGTGGCAGACCTGGGTTCGAGCCCTGGCATCCCATATGGCATCCCCGAACACCATGAGGAATGATCCATGAGTAAAGAGACAGGAGTAAGCCCCCTGGGTGTGGATCCCCAACACGAAAAACTGAAACAACTGAGAGAAAGGACCAGAGAGTACAAGGGTGAGGCATCTGGCCCAGTTCCATCCCTTCACCACATGGGTCCCCCAAGCACTGCCAGGGGTCATGCCTGAGCATAGAGCCACAAACAGCCCCTATGTACTGCCAGGTGTGGCCCAGAAAACAAAACCAAAAATCCAAGACAATACCAATAACATGCCCCAAAATCCAGAGAAGCAGTGCTCTCAGCCAGGGGAGGGACCAAGGGGGCTGGAGCACTTTTCGCATGTGGAGCCCCTGTTTGGTGACGAGCACCAGAGGGTCCCTGAGCATAGCTGGAAGTGGCCGGTGTGTCACAGGAAGCCCCTCGCACCCCTGGGCGAACAGCTGGCACCCTCAACGCAAGGCTCCTTCACGGCACTGGCCAGCAGCCCAGTCAGCCGAGTCCTCTTCAGAGCTGTCAGAGGCGCAGCTGTCATAGATGTGAGTGGCGGCCAGGGTGGCGCCCAGGAAGGCCAGCGGCTTCTTGTTGGAAGACAGGCAGACCCCACAGTGCCAACAGAGGGGCCAGAGCCCTGCAGCAGACGTGGCCGACGGTGTGTCACCTCCACAAGCGTGCCCCTGACCCCCGCCCTCCGGCCAGGCTCACCACAGCAGGAACTTGGGCCAGTAGTCACGGTGGAACGTGCTGGCCTCATCCTCCACGTAGTTCTCGCTGAGCTGCACGCCCAGCTCCTGGAGCTGCAAGAGCAAACAGGCCCATGGGTGGTACTGGGGCCCACCGTGAAGCCTGTGCAGACCCGCGGCATGGGGGGTCACTCACCATATCGGCATTCCCCAGATCCAGGGTGTCCCCCCATGAGCCCCTGCGGCAAGGGAGCAGGACTCCGGCGCACGCCGTCCTTGTCAGCCTCCGTGGCCCCCTGGGAGGTGGCGAGCGCATCTGGGGCGTACAGAGTTTTCAGCCACGCGCCGAGGGGCCCCGGCCCAAATGGAGTCCCATCAAAGGCACCAGGAGGGCCGGGCAGGGAGGGGCCCAGCTGGGCATGCCCCAAGCACCCCCAGGGTGTGTGTGTGTGTGTGTGTGAGAGAGAGAGAGAGAGAGAGAGAGAGAGAGAGAGAGAGAGAGAGAGAGAGAGAGATGCTTGCTCACCTGATGGCCAAGTCTCCACCCCACCACAGGTGCCGCCAAATCATTACCCAAATTCCTAGGATAGCTCAGTAGGCTACACTGCCTTCCGTGCGTGTGTGTGCGCAGCGTGGCGTATGCGTGGCGTGCGTGCGCGTGCGTGTGTGTGTGTGTGTGTGTGTGTGGCCTCTGGGCCCCCTCTTCATTCCCTGTGGGGAATTCCCACTGCCTGGCCCGAAAGCTGTAGGCCAAGGCTCTGAGGTACCCTGAGAGTCCTCCACAGGTCTGGGGTCGTGGCGATACTCCCGACCCTGAGAGACCTGTCCAGGCCTGCTCCCTCCTCACCCTCCCGACAGGCACGATGGGCTTTGGAAAGAAGAGACCCTGGTGGCGTTGGTGGGAAGAGCTGCAAGGTGGGTCTCTGCCTGAAGAGGGCCGGGCTTCCTGCTCCCCACAGGGAGCTCCAGACGCCCCCAGACACAGACAAGAGTAGGTCCCTGACTTAGAGGGGATAAATCTGATAATCTGGGCTATTAGGTACTCTGAAGGGGCAATTAATTATTTATATTAATCAGATTCTCTGGAAACAGCAATCATTATGAGATTATCTTCACATAAATGCACAGGTGTAGTTTCTAGTGTGGCTTAATTTTTTTTGGCATTTATAACATCTTTTTTGTTTATGTTAGCATATCACAAAAAGAGAGAGGAACAACTTAATGTTTATGGACAAACACGTAAACTAACAATAACCAACTTCCAGACAACGCAGGATCTCACGGCCTCTGTCCCAGGAAGGTTAAACGGGGACAAGCTTCTGTGTTTTGGACTGAGATGAGAAACTGCTGAAACTGCATGCAGAGAAAAGCTCCTTGCCACTCAGCGCCAGAAAACGGGTAGACGCGGTCCTTTTTGGTCTACTTTTAAAATACATTAATGTTCCAAGGGTGGGAAAACTTAATTTTCCTGGTCTAGAACTTAGGTTAAAATTATTCTTGTGGGCCAGAGTGATAACACAGCGGGTAGGGCGTTTGCTTTGCATGCTGCCGACCTGGGTTCGATCCCCAGCATCCCATATGGTCCCCCATCAGTGCGAGGAGTAATTCCTGAGCGCAGAGCCAGGAGTAACCCCTGTGCATCGCTGGGTGTGACCCCAAAAAAGAAAAAAATAAAAAAATAAATAAAATTGGGGGCCGGAACGATAGCACAGCGGGTATGGCATTTGCCTTGCATGCGGCCAAACCGGGTTCGCCTCCCGGCATCTCACATGGTCCCCTGAGCACCGCCAGGAGTAATTCCTGAGGGCAGAGCCAGGAGTAACCCCTGAGCATCACCGGGCGTAACCCAAAAAGCAAAAAAAAAAATTTTTGTGGGAAGGCAACACCACAAACTCTGTGTGTGTGTGTGTGTGTGTGTCTGTGTCTGTGTCTGTGTCTGTCTGTCTGTGTGTGTGTTTGGGGATAGTGCCCGGTGGTAGAACATGTGTAAGGCCTGGGAAGAAGCCACAGATAGTAAAGTGTTGGATGACAGATTTAGCTAGTTTGGGAGCTTTGCTGTTTTACCCACTCACAGCTTAATCTAGTTGAGCCAGGGTTTATTCTAATGAGATCTCTCTTCTATGTAAACACTGCTAGAGGGTATGGCAGTTACAGAAGTCACCTTGACTCTGAATAACTTATGACTTATACATCTACTAAGACTTCTATGTTTTCTAGATTGGGCACAGCTCCTCTTTATACCCACTGCACCCAGCGTGGGACAGTTAGAAGTTACCAGGAGACTACCACCCTGGCTATGTTGAGACTATAGGAAGATTATAGAAAGGATCATGCTAGTTTGCTCTCAGGCAGGCGAGTATGACCCTTTCAGTATACAGAGAACAAGATACTCAGAATCACCCTGGTGCAGATAATAAATAAGAAGGACCCTGTGGGTACCATCTAGATTATATGAAGCCCATGAAATTAAGATGTATTACTTTATACCAGCTCTCTCTCTCTCCAGTGTTTTACATAAGAGATAATCTCGGCAGAAGGGATTAGTCCTTGGCTTAACTTTTTGTTTATACCTATAGTAGGGTGTGGCACTGCCCTTCTACACTCTGTTTAGGGTTCTTTGCTGACACCTCCTCCCTGGATTACTTTGGTGTATATAAAGGGACTGACTTGAGGCCCCCTTTGGCCTTCTGCTCCTTCTTTGGGTAGGACTCCTCTTGGGTGAGATCCTCTCTCTTTGGTGGGAGACTAAGGCTCTTTTATAAGGTCTAAGTTCTGACCAGAGCTAGAGTTCTTTCATTGTATTGGATTGCTGTGGAAGAGCTTTTGTACTATTAAAAGCCTTTTTGGAACTGTGCCGGACTTGTGAGTTTTCATCCGTTCCCCGGCATTCTCGGAGGTAGAAGAGAACTTCTGTCCTGACACTGTTGGGGAACTCAGCGGCATCCCAGACAGTAAAGAAATAAGGCTTTGTTTCCTCAGGCTGGGGGTAGCTCAAGGGGCAGGTGGGCGGGGTCTATCTGCAGGAGCCCCAGGCTGGACCCCCAGCACTGCCTCAAATCCCAGGGAGCAACCCCTGAGTTCCAAGCTGGGAGCAGCCTCTTAGCACCGCAGGTGTGGCCCCCACACCAAAAACTGACACATGCACGACACACGTGTACATTTCTAAATCACACAGATGAAGAATAAAGGCGTTTTCTGTGGGTCTGTTGTTAACGCAGCTTTGGACAGGTGGGGAGCGGAACTTACTCAGCTTGGGCACCGGCTGTGTGTCCCAGAAGTGGCACATGCGTCGGGCTGCCTCATCGAGGCTCCGGCGGGCCCTGGCACGCAGGCAGCAGCTCCGTTGCTCTCCGGGTGTCCTGGGGCTTCTGCTGGGGGATGGCGGGATTCTGCGGCGGTGGAGACACAAGGACACTGGCCATGATGGTGCTGTGGCCGACCCCACAGTAGGGAAGCTGCTCGTGCATGACTGAGGACCAGTAGCTGAGAGCGGTTGAGATGGTGTTGGATGACAGGCCTGGCTAGCTTGGGAGCATTGCCATTTAATCGACTTCAGTTTAAGCTGTTTACATGTTCTTAAGCCAGGGCTCATGCTAATGAGATCTATCTTCTGCTAAATACTGATGGAGGGGGTGGCAGTCACAAGAGTCAATTTGACCCTGAATCAGTAACTTCTGAACTATTACTATAATCTCTACTATATTTTCAATGTTTTCTAGATTAGGCATAGTTCCTCCTAATACCCACTGATCCCAGTGTGGGACAGTTAGAATTTACCAGGAGACTACCACCCTGACTACCTTGAGATTATCGCTTTAGATTAAAGGAAGGATCATGCTAGTTTGCCCTCAAGCAGGTGAGTATCAGTAAACAGAAGACAAGACATTCAGAATCACTTTGGTGCAGAACAGAAAATAGACTTTGTGGGTACCATCTATATTACATTAAACCCATGAAATTATGATGTGTTTCTCGCCATGAATCCATTGAGATGTATTTCTTTATACCAGCTCTCTCTCTCTCTCTCTCTCTCTCTCTCTCTCCCCCTCCAGCGTTTGACATAAGAGATAATTGCAAGAAAGGGACTAGTCCCTGGCATAATCATTTGTTTAGACCTGAAACAAGTGTGTACCACCCTAGGGTGGTACCATCCTACTTCTACACCTAGAAGCTAATTAACTGATCTTTTTTTACATTACCCTCCTTGAAGACAGGATTACTTCTGGATATATAAGGGGACTGGGGAACTCTGAGGAGCAGGGATTTAGATCTTAGATCGGCTTTTCTCTTGGGTGGAGCTCTGACCTTTGGAGTCTAGATGTTGAAAAATGACTGCCCTCATGGTGTAGGGGTTCCTCTGGCTTCTTGTGAGATTCTATTGGGATGGTGGGCAGGGCTAGAGTCGGTAGCAGCTCTGCCCCGTGTATCTGAGTTTCCACCCTACCGTGAAGCCTATTTCAAGCCCAGGTAAGCCTGATCCAGAGACTCAGATACATGGGGCAGAGCTGCTACTGGCTCTCCCTGTGCTCAGCTGATCATGAGGTGCCCGGGAGGGAAGGCGGTTTCTAGCCCTGGACCACCATCCCAATAGAGCCTCACAAGAAGCCAGAGGAACCCCACACCATGAGGGCGGTCATTTTTCAACATCCGAACTCCACAGCTCCACCCAAGAAAAAACCCGATCTCTGCCTGTTGCGTGAGGCCGCTTTGCAGCCACACAGTTCATCAGTAAATGCATAAGATGAGAGCCTACTACTGACAGTATACCACATGTGTGGCAGAACCTGGCAAGCTACCCATGTAGTATTTGATATGCCAAAAACCAGTAACAATTATAGACCTCATTCCCATGACCTGAAGGAATGGTTTGAGGCTCTTCACATTCCTGGAGCAAGCAGATGCCCTTTGGCTACACTAGCACATGACAGGACAGATGGAGATGTTACTGGTGCCCGCTTGAGCAAATCGATGAACAATGGGAAGACAAGTGATACAAGTGAAGGGGACTGACTGGAGGTACTGGGATCCACTTTGATGGGAGACTTGGGCCTGAGCACATGGTCTAAGTTCTGACCAAGAGCTAGAGGTCTGGGGAATCCCATTATCTTGGATTGTGGCAGCAGAGCTTTTTTTTTTTATTATTAGTAATTAGTAAAAGCCTTTCGAACTGTGCTGGACTCCTGGGTTTTCATCCACTCCATGCCGGCTTTGGAAGTAGAAGGGAACTCATTTCCTGAAATCATTGGCTGCCTGACAGGATGGACCAGAATCACCTTCCTTGGAGCCTGATTGGAGCCTTGGGCAGGTGCGGGTGATTTTATGAAAACAAACAAACGCGTGTCATGGCAAAGGTCCCTATGCTTGGGACTCTGGGCTTGGGGACATGAAAACAAATGGAACTATCTTGTTTCAGCGCCCAACCACTGCCCTCTGTCCCACTGCCAAGGGCCTTCCCACTGCTCACCCAGGCCAGAAACAAATTTGGGGGGTGGGGGAGAAGGCAGGGCTGCCAGCCTGTCCTCACGGGAAATCATCTCTCCCCAGCCTGAAAGGAAGGATGAAGCACTGAGGCTGTCTTTTGGAACAGCCATTGAGCTCACAGACAACAGGCCGACCCAAGGCGGCATATGTGGCAGGACAGGACAGACCCCCCCACCATGGTGAGGTCTTCCTCCTGGCCTTGGGCTGTGACGCTGGTACCACACGGCAGCCAGCTGGCCACTAGCTGCCATCTTTCCGTGTCTCCCGGTCCGCTCGCAAGGGCTCTCACACACAGACCTCACTGGTTTCCAGAAAGACAGCACTGACACTCCTCTGCAACCCCAGCAGCACCGTGCTGGGGTCCCGCATCCTCAACAGGGACCAGGCCACAGCGGGGCTGGATGGAAGCCGCCCACAGCAGTCGCACTCAGGGGTTCTGCTCTCCTCCCGGCTGAGTTACACCCTCCCACGCTCTCATGCCAAACTCTAACTCTCTCACAGCACCTATGAATCAGCATCGCGGCCCAGGGCCAGGAGGAAGACAGTGCAGGGTCTGTCTTGCTGTGTTTGCCACCTGGGGTCGACCAGCTGTCTGTGAGCTTAGTGCCCGTTCCAGATACCCGAGTGCTTGGGCCCTTCCCTTCCCTGGGGAGAGATGAATCTTGTGAGGACAGGCCGCAGCTCTTGTTCCCTCTGCAGTCTCCTGGTGGAGCATCGAACATCATCTGGAGTTGTGGTCCTGTCCCAGAGTTTGGTTCTGGGAAAGAAGTCTGGTGCTTGACCACTAGGAAGTCTCCAAGAATCCACACATGTGGTTTGTTGGTTCTCGAGTGGAGACCAGAATGTCTCAGGTGCAGTTTGCCATCATCCAGGGGGTGGGGGCTCTGCAGAGCTGGGCACCTGCCCCGTGCCACCAGACAGCACCAGTCATCTGCCATGCCCACATCCCCGCCCTCAACTATGCAACTAGGGAAGGCCCTGAGGTGTGGCAGGGAAGGCCAAGGTCAGACTCACCCGGGGCGGCTCCTGCAGAAATCGGCTGCCAGAAGGCGTGGCGCTATTTGGGGGAAGGAGACAGACACGCAGAGAAAGGAAGGCGTGAATATCTTCTGCAGTGACAATACCTCCAATGCTCTGCACGGCTTCAACAATCCAGGATAAAGGCACTCTCACAAGCTTGCACAGAGAAACTCTGTCTTCTGAAGTGACAACCAGATAAATGTGTGGAGCCAGGGGAGAAACAGGGGAGAAGGCACATGCCCCCGGCGCCTCTCACTTCAGGGTGGGGGGGCAGGATGACTTCGAGCCCCTACAGGTCCTGCCACAAGAAGTGACCGCACTTGGGCCATCCAGCTGGGCTGTGCTCACTCATCTGCATGTGGAATCAGCTGGGGAGGGGGTAAGGGGGCAGAAAAAACTGGGTGCTCACTTTTTTTTTTTTTTTTTTTTTTTTTGGGTTACACCTGGTGATGCTCAGGATTACTCCTGGCTCTGCACTCAGGAATAACTCCTGGCGGTGTTCAGGGGACCATATGGGACACTGGGGATTGAACCCGGGTTGGCTGTGTGCAAGGCGAACACCCTACCCTCTGTACTATTGCTCCAGCCCCTGGGCACTCACTTTTGAGGGTGGCTGGATTCTAATCTCCTGGGAATCAGAAGCTGAGTCGGATATGGTGCCTCCGAATTCGGCTTCTCCTTTTTCCTCTTCTGTTTCTTCTTTTTTCTTTTTGGCGCCCAAATCACTGCAGGGACTTCTGTGAGGAGAGGTGTTGAGGGTTTTGAAAAAAAGGAATCACTTGATATCCCGTTATTCATCGATTTGCTCGAGTGGGGCGCCAGTAATGTTTCCATTTGACCCTATCACGTGCCAGTGTAGCCCAATGATCCTTCATGAACTATATCACGGTTTCACCACTAGGATCTCACCATTCTACAGGGAAGTGATCATTGATGTCAAAAGAGGGGTTCGGCAGGGTGATACCATTTCACCAAAACTCTTCAGCACCACCCTCGAAATCATCATGCGACAATTAGAATGGGAAGAAATGAGAGTGAAGATAGATGGCCGGCAACTACACCACCTCCACTTCGCTGATGACATCATCCTAATAACACCAAACATCAGCCAAGTGGCACAAATGCTGGCTGACTTTGACCGAGAATGTGGAAAGATAGGTCTACAGCTGAATCTCAACAAAACTATGTTCATGAGAAATGAACTAGTTCCAGAGGCCCCATTCACTCTCAATGGAACAGACATCTCTGAATGCAACAGCTATGTGTACCTAGGTCGAGAAAAAAGGAATAAAGGGAAAAACCAAAACCAACCCAGAGTGATGCTCCGCAGTCGGAAATGGAGAAAGAATCACTTAGGCCGTGATGATGCAGCGGGGAGAGTCCTAGATGCCTGCAGTCATGTCTGGACCTCACTTGGCCATAGACAGCTGCTCAGGCGGCCCCGAAGCAGGAAAACATAACAATGAAAACCCTTTTTGGGGGCTTTCCTAGTAATCCTTGGGGGCCTAGAAGGTCTTTGTCAGCCTCTCTCAGCTGACCAGGCCAGATGCTCAATGCCACAGCAGCAGAGCTGTGGGGGGGGGGGGGGGGGGAGGGCCCAGGGCCACAGCTGGTGACTCGGGGGGCCATGCTGGGGACCAAACTTGGGTCCTTGGGCATGCAAGACCTGTGCCTATCTGGGTGAGTTGGGGTCCCTCACTCAACCTCTTTTAGCATCCAGTTCTCACTCTGAGTTTTTCCTTTTTAAGTGGAATTCTAAAAAAAAAAAAAGGAGGATATGGTGAGCTAATACATCTAAGAACTCAGGCTTGTAGCTGGTCCAGAAAGGAGTTTGTGGAACTATTCCTAGGGCTGACCTACATTACCTCTTTCCCCATAACTCAGCAGGGGCTAAAGAGCTTTTATTATCTTGTCTCCCTCCCACGAGAATATCAGATTCACAGAAGAGCATTTTCCAATGTATGCTTGGCACCTAGCCTGGGGCCTGGCATATAAAGAGGCCTTGATAAACATTTGCCAGATGAGAGAGCAATCAGTAAGAAAACCCATCAACAGGCAGAGGGATGAGAGACTGGCAGTGACCCACAGGGCAGGCAATGGTGTCGGCAGAGAGGAACCGGGCGGCCTAAACCCTGGGAAAAAGACACTTGGGCTGGGAAAGATGACTCAGGCTGGAGCACATGCTCTGCACAGGGCGACGCTCAGGGGTCACTCCTGGCTCTGCACTCAGGAGTTACTCCTGGCGGTGCTCAGGGGACCCTATGGGATGTGGGGATGGAGCCCGGGTCAGCTGCGAGGCAAACAGCCTCCCTGCTGGGCTATCACTCTGGCTGCTCCTCCTCTTCTTTTTACCATTTTTAAAAATTTATTTTATTGAATCTCCATGCAACAGACCAGTACAAAACTGTTCATAACTGAGTTTCAGTCATACAGTATTCCAAATGTCTTAAAATGGAATCACCGTGAATAAGAGTCCCCAGTTCTTCCTGCTGCCAGTACACAAATGTTCCAACACCCAACCCTTCACTGGTGTTCACTCCCTCCACCAATGCCTCCAGCTTCTCTCCTGCTCTGTATTTCTTTTCTTTCTTTCTCTTTTTTTTTTGGTCTTGAGGTCACACCTGGTGGTACTTATGGCTTACTCCAAGCTCTGTGCTAAGGGATCACTCCTGGCTGTGCTCAGGGAGACCCTATGGGGTGCTGGGGATGAAACCTGGGTCAGCTACGTGCAAGGCAAGAGCCCGGCTATCACTGTCCTATCACTGTCTGTAACTCATTCATGCCAGGTCGGGCCACACGCCCTTCCCTTTAGTCCCACTCTCCAGCCGATCCCAGACATTTCCAAATTATTGACCCACACATTCTCCACCCCAAGGCTCTGGAGAACTGACAGAAATGTCCCATTCCTCCCCTTCAGTCCACACAGCTATGAAGGTCCCATGGGCCAGTGCGGAAACACGGAGAACAAGCCCGCTGGAACAATATACACTGGGATTAGGGATGGGGACATGAAAAGAATTCCAAAGATTTTTATCACTGCCAGATATCCATCCATCCATCCACCCACCCACCCACCCATCCATCTATCCATCCATCCATCCATCCATCCATCCATCCATCCATCCATCCATCCATCCATCCATCCATCCATCCATCCATCCATCCATCCATCCATCCATCCATCCATCCATCCATCCATCCATCCATCCATCCATCCATCCATTCATTTATTAATGGCTGAGATTAAGTCCCAGACACTATTTCCTCCCTTCCCCATAGAATCTGGGTATGTATCTCCATGAGGGCATAGACATCTACCTTAACTTCATTTCCAGAGGAAAAAAAATAAGGGTGAAGCTTTCTTGGAAGGAGGGAGCCAGGACATGGCTGGGTGTTGGGAAGCAGGGCGAGAATTTTGATTGCTCTGATTTGGGGCCAAAGTGACCCTGTTTCCACCGGGACCATCTCTCTGCTTGGCTGGAGCTGAGGGCTAAGAAGGGGACAGGAAGGCGGGCAGGTGGGAATGACCACTGCCTCTCCCCCATGTATCTCACCTGGGAAGTGGGCATGGGAGAGGTCGGAGGAGGAGTAGGAGAAGGAGGAGGAGGAGGCAGCTTCGTCTAATCATTGATAATCTGCACAATTCTCAAGGACTTCCCCAGAAGTACCAGGAGCATGTGAAGGGTTCGAATAAAACAGAGTCTTGATCTCTGAGCACCTGCCCACACCGAAACCTCACAGCCAGGATTCCCCTCCTGATTTAGCTGCCAAGACAGAATTCCAGGGAGACACCTGAACTCCTTATAGGCACACAGGATGCACGGCACCTCGCCCCAAAGATCCGGGCGCCACCCCACCACCAGTACCGTCACGCTGCCACCTTCACCCAAGCCCTCCTTTCCCTTCCCCACCACCACAGTAAACCTCAACTCTACAGATTGTTTTTGTGGTTTTTCTGCCACAAAAGTTCCTTTGCTTGAGTAATTTACATTCCACAGAGGAACCACTACTCATAATTAAACATTAAAAAAAAAAAAAAAAAAACCAAACCAACCCACTGCTTTTAACTGAACACTAAGTGTATGCACTCCTGGACTTCTGTTTAGAGACACCTCCCTTAATCTCTCTCCCTATCCGACTTCTCTCTTCCAGGGACCCCCTCTCTCAGGTCCTCATTCTCTCTGTTTCTCTGTCTCTGTTTCTCGATTTGTTTCTGTCTTGTCTCTGTTTCTCTGTCTCACTTTTTTGTCTTTCTCTTCTTCGTCAGGCCCTTTCTCTTTCAGGCCATTCCACTGGGCCCTGGTGCTGGCCCTCAGGCCCAGGCACCAAGCGCACTGAGGTTCCAGAATCCTGGCCTAAGAGCTAATGACTGTCTTAAAGATATACAAAACCTAGGGGATATCCAACATCCCCCTTTTTGTGTTCATAAAGTATAAAAGTTTTTTAAACAATATCTATTCAGCAACGTTTATGGAGGATATCTGTTGAGGATGAAGTCACAGAACAGTTTTTATGTACAGTTCAAATGTGGAGAGGTCACTGCATGTGCGGGCGCCAAATATAGAGACGTCCGTCCCACCTGAATCTCTCTTCCTATCTGACTTCTCTCCCTCTCTCTCTCCCTCTCTCTCTCTCTCCCTCTCCCTCTCCCTCTCCCCTCCGCCCTCTCCCTCTCTCCAGGCCCTCTCTCTTCAGGGCATCTTTTTTCAGATCCTCTCTCTTCTCAGGTCCTTTCTCTTCAGGCTTCTCTGGCGCTGGCCCTCTAGTCCTCTGGCTCTCAGGTCCAGGACCCAGGCACACTGGGATTCTAGAACCCCAGTATAACAGCTTTTAACTGTCTTTTTTTTTTTTTTTTTGCTTTTTGGGTCACACCTGGCGATGCTCAGGGGTTACTCCTGGTTCTGCACTCAGGAATTACTCCTGGCGGTGTTCAGGGGACCATATGGGATGCCGGGGATCGAACCCGGGCCGGCACAGGCCAGCCGCATGCAAGGCAAACGCCCTACCCGCTGGGCTATCGCCCGCCCCTCTTGTAACTGTCTTAAAGGTACACAAAACCTAGGGAATATCCAACAGCCTTCCAGTATTCCCCATAAAGAGGAGATAATCTTTTGAGTTCATGAAGAAAAGTCTGCACAAGGCAAAGGAAAGCATATGTGGTCTTTATGTGTTGTGCACAAGACTTTAATTTGGCATTTCCCTTTATCCAAGGCTCTAGTTTCAGCTTAATAAACCTGAAACAAATAGTAAACACATTACCTCCACTTTGGGGACAGTCTGTTCATTCTCATGGGAACAGTGCAGGGAATTACTGTTTCTTATGTGCAGAAGGCAGTTCCCGAAAGTGATAACTCACCTCTAAAAGGTAAGTTTATAGACTCGTTCCCAAGGCTCTTTGTCACTTAACATAGCGGAGAAAGGGCAGGTGGGCCGGCTTTGCTGCCGAGGATTCGAGATTCGTGCCCAGTCCCCGAAGTGACCTAGGTATGGGACCCAAACAAAACCAAGCCCTAAAACAAACAAAATAGCAGTGACTGAGGAAGAAAGAGACAAGCACAGCAGGGAGAAGTCTTTCAAAAAGCAACTCACCCACCCACCTACCCTAGCTGGCAGCTGGGAGACAGAGGGCTGGTCCATGTGTGCCCAGGGCTCAGGGGCCCCCAGAGTTTCATTCCCGGCCCTGCCTGGTCCCCACTTCCCACCCCCACCCAAGCACCAACGGGCAGCCCCAGGACCACCAGGAGGCTCCCAAAAATAAATCAAAGGAAGGAAATAAAAGGAAAGCCATCACCTTCAGCTTCTACTGAGTCATAGCATGTGCATGCAAACCACGAAAACACAACCACTTCCCACAAAGGGGCACCCAGCCGCCGAGTCCGATTCTGAACCAGCTGACTAATGAGCGCCAGCGTGGGCTGAGTCATCCCCTGGCCTTTCCAGGGCCATCATAAAGCATGACCTTCCTCTCTTCCTCTCGAAGCTGTTACTTGCTCCTGGGCAGGGCCAAATAAGCAGCGATGACAGAGGAAGGTGAAAACCTCTGAGAAGGGCAGGGAGACACTTGGGGTACACCTCATGAACTCCCCACCCAGGTTCTGAGGGCAGGTCCCAGAACGGGCACACAGGAAGGCAGAGCCCTGGGAACCGGAACCTCCAGCAGAATGAACACCCATTAATGGGAACATTGAAGTCTAAGGTCTTTCCAACCAAGGTGACAAGCAGGTAAGTGCTCAGAGCTTTGGGCTTTGGGGTGGACCCCTCACATTTTGCATCTGCTCCTAATTCTGGTATGCCTGCTACTGTTTGAAAAGCACAGCTATATTTAGCCATCTACCATGGCACATTTCTACTCCAGCATAAACAGAACTGGGCTCATACTTCTGCAGAATTTCCTTTCCTCTCCTTGAAAAAAAGAAATACCCTTCTAGACTAGAATTCTAACAGGCTGCTTGCTGCTGGCTCCTGGCAGCTATATTCACTGAAACACACACACACACACACACACACACACACACACACAAACCCAGCTGCAAATAGGAAATATATTTAGCCTTTTCCCCTCGGCAGTATCCCTTGATATTTTCCAGCCCCTTACAAATCAAAGTTCCTTTCTGAAGGCTCCCAGCACAGTCAGTGGAAAGCCAATGTATCCTCAATCACTTACAACATCCTCTCCTCATGGATTGAGAAGCAATAACCGACATCTGTGAGGGCACTCGCACTCCACCGGTCAAAAGGGACAGGCGGTAGAGCTCAGGTCTGACCTCCGAGCCCTCAATGCTCGGGCTAGCGCTGAGTCTGAATCCATCGGAGTAACAGGAATGCAAGCAAGAGCTTTCATTTGTGAGCCCCCCCCCACCCCGCCCCTAGAAACAGAACTCGACCTCCTCCGGGTAGCAATTCCTCCGGCGGGGTAGAGACAAGGGCCCAAGGCAGTCCTGTCTGCTTCGGGAGGTGCAAACTCAGGCGGGGCTGCTGCTCAGGAGAGCCTGGACGCAGGCTCGGACGGGTCGGGACCCCCTGGGCGCTGCGCTGGGGGAAGGTGCAGGCCGGGCGGTGGGAGAACTTGGCGCAGCTCCCGGGCAGGGCGGGGGCTGGCAACGGCAACGCAGACGCCAACAGCGGCGCGCGCGTCCCTTTGAGGTCCCCGGGGGTGCCAGGGAGCGGACGGGGGCGGACAGGCACGGCGCCGGGCCTCCCGCTAGGTGTCACCGACAGCACCGGCACCAGCACCGGGGCTCCCGTTAGGTGTCACCGACAGCACCGGCACCAGCACCGGGCCTCCCGCTCGGTGTCACCGACAGCACCGGCACCAGCACCGGGCCTCCCGCTAGGTGTCACCGACAGCACCGGCACCAGCACCGGGCCTCCCGCTAGGTGTCACCGACAGCACCGGCACCAGCACCGGGCCTCCCGCTAGGTGTCACCGACAGCACCGGCACCAGCACCGGGCCCCGGCCTCCCGCTAGGTGTCACCGACAGCACCGGCACCAGCACCGGGGCTCCCGCTAGGTGTCACCGACAGCACCGGCACCAGCACCGGGCCTCCCGTTAGGTGTCACCGACAGCACCGGCACCAGCACCGGCCTCCCGCTAGGGGTCACCGACAGCACCGGCACCAGCATCGGGCCTCCCGTTAGGGCGTCACCGACAGCACCGGCACCAGCTCCGGGGCTCCCCGTTAGGTGTCACCGACAGCACCGGCACCAGCACCGGCCCCGCCTCCCGCTAGGTGTCACCGACAGCACCGGCACCAGCACCGGGCCTCCCGCTAGGTGTCACCGACAGCACCGGCACCAGCACCGGGCCTCCCGTTAGGTGTCACCGACAGCACCGGCACCAGCACCGGGCTCCGGGCCTCCCGCTAGGCGCCACCGACAGCACCGGCACCAGCACCGGGCCCCGGCCTCCCGCTAGGTGTCACCGACAGCACCGGCACCAGCACCGGGCCTCCCGCTAGGTGTCACCGACAGCACCGGCACCAGCATCGGGCCTCCCGTTAGGCGTCACCGACAGCACCGGCACCAGCATCGGGGCTCCCGTTAGGTGTCACCGACAGCACCGGCACCAGCACCGGGCCTCCCGCTAGGTGTCACCGACAGCACCGGCACCAGCACCGGGCTCCCGTTAGGCGTCACCGACAGCACCGGCACCAGCACCGGGCTCCGGGCCTCCCGCTAGGCGTCACCGACAGCACCGGCACCAGCACCGGGCTCCCGCCCGCCCCCCGGCCCCGCCGCCACCGCACTCTGCGCGCCCGAAACCTCGCCGCGGCCTGGGAGCTGCGCGCACCCCACGTTGGGGGCCTGGGGCGCCTCCCGCCCGTGCCCCCGGCCCCTCGCCCGCCTACCCCTTGGTGTGCTCGGCCTCCTCCTCATTGTCCCCGTCTATGCCGCACGTGTCCTGGTCGTCCAGCTCCAGGCTCTGCTGGCTGGCCGCCGACTCGCTGTCCTCCGCCATCGCGGCGGCGCCGGCTGGGGGCGGCGCTGGGCGCCGCGGGCGTGGGGGGGCCGGCGCGGCGGCGGAGCGCGAGCAGCTCCCTCTAGTGCCGCCCGTCGTCTCCGCGGAGCTGAGGGCACCAGGGTGCCCACCCGCCGCCCAACCCGGGGAACAGCCTCGTGACCCCGCCTACCGCCCACCGGACACGCCCATAGTCCGCCTGGCCCCGCCCAAAGCCCGCCCACCACGCGCCCTTCTGGCACCGCCTACAGTTCGCCTGACCCCGCCTACTGCCCGCCTGGCCCCGCCCAAATCCCGCCCCTCCCCGCCTACCCGCAGTAGGTCCCTCCCACCGTCTGCCTACTGGGCTCCCTCTGGTCCGTACCCACCAACTACCCGACCTTGGCCCGCCCCCTCAGGCCTAAGCCCGCCCATCGCCCAATGGGGCAACGCCTATCTTGTGAATGCCACGCCCACCATCTACGTCCTCCTGCTTCCCGACGTAAGCCCGCCCACCGTAGCCTGGACACCCACCGCTTCCGGGGCGGGGCCTGGGTGGTGGGCGCGGCCCCCTGGGGGCAGTGTGATGGGCGCCAGCTGGGCGCGGGATCCGCAGTCCACACCAACCTGGCTTGACTGGACTTCTGAATGCCGCCAAGGACAGACTCTAAATGCTGTCTATCTTCATTTTTAGATTTTACAGCTTCGTATGTAAGACGAGCCTTTAACAAATTGCAAGGACACTGGTGCCTCAAAATCTGGAGGTAAACCAGGAAAGTAAGTTTAGGGTTTACTCCTGGTGGACTTGGAGCCTTATCCCCTGTACTTTCTCCACGCCCCCTCCCTTTGTTTTAGTATATGTGCTGCCGAAGCGAGCAACCCCTCCCTTTGTGCTTTTAAAAATTACGCTAAAATACACAACACAAAGTTGACCATCTTAATGTTGCTAAATGTTTAGTGGGGGGGTGTTAACTATATTCACGTTGTTGTGTAAGTGATCTCTAGAGATTTTTCCTGCAAATGTTTTCTTTTCCATCGTGTACATCTGAAACTATAACCATTGGGTAATTCCCACGTCCCTCTCTGCACCCCCAACACACACGCACACTCTTCTGCTTATAGATCTGGGATTCTACTTACAAATTTTATCTTATGGATTTGACATCTCTAGGTACCTCATAGAAATGGAATCGTTGGTATGTGTCTGTTAGTGAGTGGTTTGTTTCACTTAGCACAATGCGCTCAAGCTGCGTTCTCTAGCATCAGAATTCCCTTCCTAAGGCCCAGTTTCATTGTGCCTCTGAGCTGCATCTGGCTTGTCTAGACCTCTGTACTGGGAGACTTGTTTCTACTTCTTGGTTACTGTATAATCCATCTGGATGTAAAAAACTGAGTCCTATCTCTGGTTTATTGATTCTATTTTTCATGAGCCTCTGTAAAAACTCCATGTTATTTTACCTAGTGACTGCCCCATTTACATCCCGTCCTGTCCCTAACTGTAGGTTTTCATTTCCCCTGTCCTCACCAATGCTTGTTCTTTTCTTATTTTCCTTTCCTTTCCTTTCTTTCTTCTTTTCTCTCTCTCTTTTCTTTCTTTCTTTCTTTCTTTCTTTCTTTCTTTCTTTCTTTCTTTCTTTCTTTCTTTCTTTCTTTCTTTCTTTCTTTCTTTCTTTCTTTCTTTCTTTCTTTCTTTCTTTCTTTCTTTCTTTCTTTCTCTCTCTCTCTCTTTCTTTCTCTCTCTCTCTTTGTTTCTCTCTCTCTTCTCTCTTCTCTCTCTCTCTCTCTCTCTCTCTTTCTCTCTCTTTCTCTCTCTCTCTTTCTTTCTCTTCTTTCTTTCTTTCTTTCTTTCTTTCTTTTCTTTCTTTCTTTCTTTCTTTCTTTCTTTCTTTCTTTCTTTCTTTCTTTCTTTCTTTCTCCCTTTCTTTCCTTTCCTTTTTTTTTTTTTGCTTTTTGGGTCACACCCAGCAATGTTCAGGGGTTACTCCTGGCTCTGCACTCAGGAATTACTCCTGGCGGTGCTAGGGGGACCATATGTGATGCCGGGGATCGAACTCAGGTTGGCCGCATGCAAGGCAAATGCCCTCCCCACTGTGCTATTGCCCCAGCCCTTCTTTTTTTTTTTTTTAGGTCCGCCCAGCAATGCTCAGGGGTAAGTCCTGGCTCTGCACTCAGGAACTACTCCTGGAGGTGCTCAGGGGACAATATGGGATGCCGAGGATCGAATCCAGGTTGGCCGCATGCAAGGCAAACAAATGCCCTCTCCGCTGTGCTCTCGCTCCAGCCCTTCTTTTCTTTTCTTTTCTTTTCTTTTCTTTTCTTTCCTTTTCTTTTCTTTCCTTTTCTTTTTTCTTTTCTTTTCTTTTCTTTTCTTTTTTATTTCTTGCTCTTTTCTCTCTGTCTTTTTTCTTTTCTTTTTTTTTAATCATCAAGCAAATCGATGATGAATGGGAAGACAGTGATACAGCGATACAACACAGAGATAGACTAAAAATGTTTATTGTTCTCTATTAGTGAAGCCCTAGTGTGACAAATTAGAGATGCTTCGATTGCAATGAAAACTTTTTTTACTTGAGCATTATTGGAAGAGTATGATGCATTAGATGTAATACTATGAGACAATTGAACCTGGGAGGAACTGTAATGTGAAGAGGAGGAGACGAGATGGAGGGATTACAGAAAAAAGGCAATGAAAGGAATTTGATAATAAAACAACGGGACTCCAACGAAGAAGTCAAAGAAACATGTTATTCATGCTAGGAATACAGGAATAATTGTGAACTAGTGTGTGGGGAAATCTACTGTTCTTTTTTTTGCTACACTCAGTGATGCTCAGGGTCTACTCCGGCCCTGCACTCAGGAATTACCCCTGGCAGTGCTCAGGAAACCATATGGGATGCAGGGATGAACCTGTGTTGGCTGCCTGCAAGGCAAATGCCCTCGCTGCTGTGCTATTGGTCCAGGCCCTGTGTTCTCCATTTTCATTCATTCATTCATTCATTCATTCATTCATTCTTTCTTTCTTTCTTTCATTCGCTTTTTGGGGGTCAAACCCGACGACGCTCCAGGTTACTCCTGGCTCTTTGCTCAGGAATTACTCCTGGCGGTGCTTGGAGGACTATATGGGATGCCGGGGAATAGAACCCAGGTGGGCTGCGTGCAAGGCAAACGCCCTACCCTCTATGCTATCGCTCTGGTTAATTGTCAATACAGATAAAAAAGAACTTTCATGAATGGGAAGACAGACTTAAGAAATAAATAACCCAGAAAGCAGTTCAGAGGAAAAAAAAAAGATGAATTTTAAAGAAGAGCTTCAGCTGGCAGAAAGAAGGGTCCAGCCTGATAAAGTCTCAGGAGGATTGAAAATATTCTACTAGGAGTGAAGGGGGGAAGGAAACTATACCTGAGAAGTTAATAGGAGTGAATTTTCCACAGATAAGGAAGACAGCCAAATTGATGAGCATCAAGTCCTGAGCAAGAGAAGTTCACTTTTTTTTAAAATTTCAGACACACTGTGTTTTATTGGTTCTGAAAATAGTATCGATTCCCCAAGTCTCTGGAACTCTTTGCAATCCGACTTAGCATCTCTTTCCACCAAGAGCCCTTAAACTGGGGTTTTGCTTTTTGACTTCATTGGCCATTTGAATGCCATGGAAATGTTGGTGTGCCCCTTGCAAACCTGTCCTCAAAAAGGCTTGGAATGGTTCCTCCCTTTCTTTTCTCTCTGCCCCCTACCCAATTGTCCCCTTGTCCCTGCTTTCCGGCAGAGCCTCCTGGAAGACAGACAATCTAGTCAAGAGCTGGATGTTTCAGACAAGGGCCTTCTGGCTTAGCTGACCCCTAGCCAGCCTGCCGTCCAACTGTTATGTGCAAGACCCACTGAACTCAGTCCCGGAATGTCTCAAGGTCCTTTTAGGTTTATGAGACCCACAGACTAAAAGAATTGGCGTAATCTTAAGAGGTTGGATTTGGTGGTGTATTGCCACCTAGCAATTGGTACCTGGCACAGAATTTGCATGGACAAGCGGGGCACTGTCTTAAATGTGTGATGTGGGCACGGGTGGAAAATATGGGAAGGAAACAGTGAAGGGCTGAAACCTGTGGTCCTCTGTTATGTAGCATTAATGCATTGGGGAAATGCTTCTCTTTAGCAACTGTAAGACAAGGAAATAAATCAGAGCAACTTGTAGGATCCAGAAGAAAGATGATTTCTTTTTTCCTTCTTGGGCCACACCCAGCTATGCTCAGAGGTTACTCTTGGCTCTGCACTCAGGAGTTACTCCTGGCAGTGCTCGGAGGACCATATGGGATGCCGGGATTGAACCCAGGTCGGCCGCATACAAAGCAAATGTCCTGCCCGCTGTGCTATTGCTCTGGCTCCAGAAAGACAATTTCTAAACCAAATAATGACTATGTCCATTGACAGCCCGAGCTGCATGTGACAGGGTTCACCTGGAGAGGAAAGAGCTGAGGAAAGCACCCGCCATCCGTGGTCTGTTCACTCACCGTCCATGGTCTGCTCACGGGCTGAGCACAGCCATGAGAGACTTTGGGCTCAGCAGATGTGGAATCAAACCAAGGACTCCTGCATGCAAAACATGCTCTTCACCCCCCTCCCAGCCTCTTGACATTCAAGCTGTTAGAATGTCAAGATGGTTAGAATTCGTAAGGGCTGTGCCATCGCCGCCAAGCTCCAGCTCTGGGGCAGAGATAAAGGCTGTGGGTCATCCCTGATGATTTTTCATCTTTGCTGAAGACAAAAACATTCCAGTGGCCTGTCCAGAGGGGCTGGTCTGACCTCCTGGAATTGCTGGAGTCTCCTCTAGCATTTTTATGCAGAAAATAAAGTCGAACGAATAGAATCAGATGAATAAAAGGGAAGAAATCTTGAGAGGCGGGCAGAGAGCAGGGCTGGGCCCTCCGTGTGCAGGATGGAGGACGGCATCTTCAGCAAAACTGGCCGGGAAACGGTGGTGAGGGGTGTGTGGAGGGTGCGTCATTAGGCTAATTTGATAAAGAGCCTGGAGATCAATTCCAGACCAATCGAATGTACAGCAGAAGCAGCCGCCCATTATGCTGTCAAAGCTGCAGGTGGCAAAGCGGGTTTAGCTGCCGTGTTTTGAACTTGTAAGGAATAGAGAGAAAGGAGGGATGCCAGAGGCCCAGCCAGAAAGCCTCATTTATTTCAATAAGTGACCCCTGGCTATCCCAGGGGCTCCCCAGGGAGGGAAAAGCAAACAAATAAACAACAGCATTGTTTGTTTTAATCTACCACAGCAATCCCTGCAGGGAGCTCTGAGCAGTACGTGGCACGAGCAGTTTGCTGGAAGGAATAGGAAGATTATTCAGAAGCTCCAGGCCTGAAGGAGACGAACAATGAGTAATCAGATGGTCTCCGGAAGTGGGGTTGATGCTTCCCTGTCGTTCCTGAGCTTTCTGGAAAATACAATGGAGCCTGATTGCTTTTGAAATTAATTCCCGGCATGCCAGCCTTTGAGTTGGGATGTTTGCATTTTCACTGTGCATGTCATTGTGATCTAAACGCTATGTGTGCATGTACATACATACTACATACATATAAGTGTATATAACATGTGTGTCTGTCTGTCTCTCTCTATCTATCATCTCTCTCTCTCTCTATCTATCTATCTATCTATCTATCTATCTATCATCTATCTATCTATCTCACTGCAGTTAAGAGGCCAGTGTGAGAGGTCGGCCCTGTTTTGTTAGATTACTGAGCATTTTTGTCTTGTTGGGCTGGGACAAATATGTATTTGCTCTCATCACACATAGAAACAGCCTCGACCTGCTCCTCCGGATATGTCTCTTGTCCTCTCTGTGACAAGGTGTTCCTTCATTCCAAGCTGGGCACTGGCTGTGGCTTTCTGACTCACTGTCACACCGTGTCCTCTTACCTGCTGGCTGTGCCGATGGCTGGGGCCTATCTGCTCGCCTTCCTGTGACAGGACCTCTCCTCCAGGCGCCAGGTCCCCGGCCTGTCATCAGGACCCACTAGCTCCTGCTTCACCTCTGCCGCTTCTGTGAGATTCCTTTCAAAGACCTTAGTCTCCTTGTGTGGGCTGTCCTGTCCCCTCAGCGGGAAGCTGGCCAGGTGTAGGCTTTTCCAGAGCCGCCCAGGGTGGGCGAAGTGATAGATAGGTGGGCGAGAGCCACTCTTCTGACACCCAGGAAGGGCCTCAACATCTCTCTTTGGGAAATCTGGAGCTGGAGACAGATGGCTGCTCATTGAGCAGAGGTGGGAGACTGCTGGGTCGCCCCTTTGTTCACAGCCCTCAGTCTCCTACTTGCCAGCGCTGGGTTCTGTATTGAAAGTAAGTGAAATGTCGTTTTCCTCTTTCCCATATGCCCTTTGCATATTCTTTTTTTTTCTTTTTGGGTCACACCAGGCAATGCTCAGGGGTTACTACTGGCTCTTCGCTCAGGAATTACTCCTGGCGGTACTTGGGGGACCATATGGGATGCTGTGGATCAAACCCAGGTCAGCCGTGCAAGGCAAATGCCCTACCTGCTGTGCTATCGCTCTGGCCCCCTTTGCATATTCTTATGTTAAAGCAAAGGCTTTTTTTTTATAGACACAGGAAGACAGTTAAGGCTGTGTATTTGTGATATAGGAGTTAATTAACTCTGAAATATTCACTCCTAGGCATCTATCATATTTCCTAACTTAAAACCTCAGTTGCCCTTAGATTGATTCTAGTTTCTTACACCCCAAAAGAAGGGTCCTGTTGTGGGACTCGGATGGACCCAGGGCAAACCCTGAATATTCTACCCTGGCTTTGGCCTGGGACAGACTAAGTTTCATAAACAGTATAATAAGCTAAGAGCATGATCATGGAACAGACTGTTCTGATCCAAAGACAAGCAACTGATTTCAGACCCGGTTTGGGGTTAGGCTAAAACTAACTTGGTTTGAGGACTGTAGTCTGGAATATATAGTTATATGTTCCCAGGAAAAGCCACGCTTAAGCTTAATTCTGTATCTGTATGTCATACTGTGTTTCTTACTATGTGTGTACAAAATGACTAGAAATATTAAGAAGTAAATATACCAGCAAAGGAAAGGAGAAAACAATATGCCCTTAGCTGGAATTCTGCCTCTGTCCAGGGCAGGATTTCATCTCTGGTAGGTTGTCCCGGGAAGGAGATTTTACACCTCATTGTTTTAGGGTCAAAGCCCATCACCTCTTGCATCTCCCAGCCCCCAACCTCTGGGAGGATTTAAAGAGCAGATTTGACTTGGATAAAGGCAGAGCCTTGGACTAGCAAGGAGTCTACGGTTCTGTTCCTTTGTCCATTGGTAGGTGTGTACATGGGGGATTGGTCATCAGCCCAAGGACCAGGGGACCCTGCCAAACCCCAACATCGGTTGGGGACCCCACAGAAACCAAATAGGAGACACTGAAAAAGACAAGAATAAATGGACCAGGCAGAGGCTTAGGAGCACTTGCCTAGCCCAGACAAGGCCCTGGGTCTGATGCCTGGACAGAAGGCTGCAGTCATTCCAGGGTGGGGGAACAACGGCTGCTGCCACGTGTCTCTCAGTGGTTTAGCTTCACCCTCGTCTTTGCTGCTAAAGCAGCCTCTCAGCTAGTGTGTCTGCCAGTTCTGCATTCTCGTCTTGGCTTTCTGCGAGGCTCAGCAGTCCACTGGCAGGGTACAATGATGGATTTGTTTTTCTGCTTGCCTCTAGTGTCTTACTCACACCTCATCAGGAATAAAATGGAGATGCATCAGTCCTAGGAGCCTCTAGAAAACCCACGTGCCTCCACAGGAAGTGGATGAGGCTCAATAACCCGTCTTAAGCTTCTGTGTATGTAGCTGGGAAACAAAAAAGAGCAACTATTGTCCCTTTCTTCCTCTCTCTCTCTCTCTCTCTCTCTCTCTATTTTTGGCTATATCTGGTGGTGCTCAGGCCTTACCCCTACTCTGCATTCAGGGATCACTTCTGGCAGGTCTTGGGGGGTGCTATGAGATGCCTGGGATTTGAACCCAGATTGGCTGCGTGCAAGGCAAGTGCCTTCCTCACTGTCCTATTTTTTCTGACCCAAATATTTGTGTATTTGGGGCCATATTTGGAGGAGCTCAGTGCTTGCTTCTGACTCCATGCTCATAAATCACTGCCAGCAGTGACTGAGGGGACCCTCTGCAGTTCAGGGAATCACACTGGGTCAGCTGCTTGCAAGGTCAGTGCCTTAGCCACTCTTATCTTCCTGCCCCCCAAGCCCCTCACCAGTTTTAAGAACTAAACACATCCTTTTTTTCAATATATTGTTTCCAGGGTAGAGATGCAGAGAGAAGGCCAACTGCCAACTTCTCACCACGGCCCCCCAGAGGACAGAGTAGAGTCTGCTGTTACTCCTGCCGAACCCACCTACTTTGCAGGCCTGGGAGTGGGTGGGCTCCCTCAGAGGCAGGGCAGACTCACCGCTAGGTGGCACAAGCAAGATGCCTTTGATGGCTTTCAGCTCCGCATTCCGTTTTGGTCCCCTGAACTGCAGTGTCTGGAGCAAGTCAAGAGTGCCATCCCCACCCCCTAAAAACATCTGGGATGGAGAAATAGAGTGGGGCAGAGTATCTGCCTTGCATGCAACCAACCCGGGTTTGATCCCTGACACTACTAGATGGGAATGGGAAATAATTTTCTGTGCCACCGTGTGCACTAACCAGGCCGGAGAGAAGGAAAGTGAAATGTTTCAAGTACGTTGTTCTGCTCTCCAGTCTGGACAGGTGGTTGGTGTTGGTACCCCAAGAAAAATACCTGTTAACCTGTGGCCTCTGGGATGGATATAAAAGCAGATTCAGCTAGTGTTTTTTTTTTTTTTTTTTTTTGCTTTTTTGGGTCACACCCAGTCATGTGCAGAGCTTACTCTTGGCTCTACACTCAGGAATTACTACTGGCAATACTAGGAGGACCCTATGGGATGCCGAAGATCGAACCTGGTCGACTGCATGCAAGGTAAACACCCTCCCTGCTGTACTATCACTCTGGCCCCTCAGCTTTCCTTTGGGAAACTCATTGTCGCACTACGCTACAGGGTCTTTGAACCACACTGGGTTGCCTGATGATTGCAAATTTGCAGCTCACCCCAGCATGTCCCACTTGGTGAGTGGAAAGCTACTCTCCCCTCCTTCCTGCTGACCGCTTGCTTACAAACGGCTGACTCTCCTAGAAAAGAGCCTTTAGAAGGTGGTTCCTTACAGCCTCAGAACGGGGACCTTCCAGCAATGCTCAAGTCACCTAGGTGTGGCCCTTGGAGTTGGCACAGGTCACTTTCTCACTAGAAATATTGGTGGGTAAAAGGCTCCTCCCTGGAGTCTGTATGATTTTGTTTCTTTCTTTTTTGGGCCACACTGGTTATGCTCAGGGTCACTCCTAGCAGTACTTAGGGGACCATACGAAGTACCAGGGACTGAACCCAGGTTGACAAATTAACACCTTTCCTTACAAAATCTTTTCCTCTTTTTATTTTACAAATTTTTATCGAAGCACCATGAGATACACAAAGTTGTTCATGATTGGGTTTTAGTCATACACCTAACTAGGTGTTTTAGTCTAACACCTGTCCCTTCACAGTGCACATTTCCCAGAACCAATGTCCCCAATTTCCCTCCTGCCCCCACTTCCCATCTATCTCTATGGCAGATACCTCTCTCTCTCTCCTATTGGACATGATGATTTGCAATACAGGTCCTGAGAGGTTATCATGTATATTCCTTTACCTCCTTTCAGCACTCAGTTATTGGACAATCATTTCCAATGATCACTGTCATAGTGGCCCCCTTCTCTGTCCTCTCTGCACTTCCCTCACCCACTCGTGGCAAGTTTCTAACATGGATCAGCCCACCTGTCCGTCATGTCTACCATCCTTGGGCATTAGCATCATGCCAGTGAACACCTTAAGTAGTTAATGTCCACTCCTCTCCGTGAAATCTGCAAGATGCACCCTTGCCTCGCTTGTCACACCATGGACTCTCATTCATGTGGTCACCCCAACACACTCAGGAGTCTCCAAGCCACTGAACATCAACCCCTGGAACTCAGGACAATGAGGGCAGCTCGATTCATTCCTGCCTTCACAAAACTGACAGATATTTTGCAGAGGAGCTAGCTTGATCTCCTCCAGACCAATCCACATTTGGACACTGATATTCAGGAGACCGGGCCATACCTTCACCCTGCTGGGAAGGTGCCGGTGCTCTGAGTGAAATTGGTTTGAAGCTGGCCCAAGCGCATAGATGTGGAGCACAGAGTAAACAGATTTCTTCCAAGAGAGCAGCCGTTCCTCCCTCTCAAACTCCAAGGAAGGCTTCAGGTATTCTTGAGTGAAAACGAAGTGCAAAAGGTGCACAGTGTGAGCGGAAAGTGTGTAGATGCCCAGGGGACTGCGGAAACCTTAATCGGAGCCAACAAGCGACCTCTCGGAGCAGCCAGGAATGAACAACCAACATCCGAGAAAGGCTCAGTGGCAAAGGAGGACAGGAGAGATGGCTAGGGCTGGAGGGCCTGCCTGGTATGTGGCTGACGTGGTCAATCCCCAGCATGACATATGTCAATGTGTCAATTCCCCTGCTGACCCTGCCTGGTATGTGGCTGACGTGGTCAATCCCCAGCATGACACAGGGTCCCCCAAGTATTGCCAGGTGCATCCTGAGGTGCTCCCCTCCTTCCCCGGCACTGCTGGGGTGAACTGGGTAATCCCTGGAGGAAAATGAAATGAAATGGTCCACACTTTAGAGTTGCTTTTTTTCCCCTTCGGAGTTTATTTTGACTTTTCATTTTGGATCACCAAGCAGCTGTTTAAGAAGGATGCACAGAGAGTGATTCCGGCACTTTCGGAGAGTACATGAGATTCGTTTGTCACATTTGGTCCCCTCACCCACCCCATCACTCAGGCTGGGTGAGCAAGAGCAGCGGGGAGAGTCCCCGGGTGATACATAACTGGCTATACAAACAGGCAAAAAACCGTAAGGTGGCCACAGGGCGGGAATGGCAGAGTCTCTGTAAAATGTCCTTTCGCTTCCACGGCACACCAGAAGCCGCCATGAAGCGCTCCCACTGAAACGAGAATTCTGCCCCCACCCAAAGAGCTCCTGGCCGCATGCAGTCAACAAACAGAAAGGACAGCATCTCGTCACGTTATAAAATCCAGGCAGTTCACTTAAAGGTGTTAAAGAAAAAGAAAAACAAGAAAACAAACCCAAAACTTCCTTTTTCCTTCTCTTTTTCTTTTGAGGGACTGTCTGTCACTGTAAAAAAGGCACTTGGAGTTACTGGGACCGGAAGTGAAGGATTCTTGGCGGAGAGAGATTTCATTCAGAGGCTGGGATGTTGCAGAGACGTCACTGAGGAGTTCCTAAAAGGAGACCCTGAAATGAACCACCGAGAGACGCAGAACAGATGAAAACGGAAGGAGAACATCTGTACACGCACCGGGCAGCGCCGCGCACCACTGCGCCCTGGCCCCACCCGCGCCGGGCGCGCCCCAGCCCCCGAGGCTTGGGGCTACAAAGGGGGTCGCAGGAAGTGGCCAAGCCCCTCCCATATCGCGGGGGCTGCTTTACAGCGTCTCGTGGGCGGGGTAGGGGCAGATGAATTCAGATCTTTGCCCCAGCCTTCTCTGGAGGTGAGGTTCCTCCCTCCCACCCCGGGAGGGCACAAGTGGGGAGGGTCCCCGACTCGTCACTCTGCGGCCCAGAGCATAGCAGGGAAAAGTCGGCTGCCCATGCCGGCTGCCTCCACTGCTTCAGAGTGGGGAGAAATTTTTGGCAATTGGGGAGGTCCCACCTTTGGGGGAGCGCACCAGACCCTGTAGCCAGCTCATTTGATGTTAAACGCCATCAGGGGTCTCTCCTCGCGCCGTTGCCAAGGGCTCTTCTTGTCCTCGCCTTGGTCATCGCCGTCATCGTCATCCTCTTCCTCATCCTCCTGGGCAGGTCTCGGCACTTGGGAGGTGCCCGCGGGGCTCTGGAGGGGCGTCGGCAGTCCGTCTGGTGGTTTCCTCCTGCAGGCTGGGCAACTGCCCGCTGCTCCGCCGCCCCCGCTGTCCAGCAGGCACCGCAGTGCGCTGTCCTCGGGGGCACACGCTGTGGTGCCTCCCTCGCTGCCGCCGTTAGGGTCCCCGGTCTAGGTGGACCAGCTGCGCGTAGGCGGCACCGTCTGCGGCCCGCACCTCCCTTGGCCACGTGCTCCTGGGCCGGGCCGTGGCTCTGCGGCAGGGTCAAGGGGTCGCCTCGCCCCTTGCGGGCCGATTTGGGCTCGTTCATGTCCACACCTGAGTCCAAACTGGCATCGTTCCTGCCGTTCCTGCCGGCTCTTTGGAGGTCGATGTAGGAGTGTCTCACGTGCGCGTTGGAGCGGCCGTCCAGGGACACGAACCAGGCCCGGGGGTGCGGGAGCGGCTTGCCGCCCCAGCTCCATCAGTGCCTTCTCAGTCAGCAGCTGGACCTCGCTGTTCATCTGCGCCAGCGCCGCCTCGTTCAAGGACGCGGGGATGGACAGTGACTCCGACATGCGCGCGCCTGCCTCCTGCAGATGCTGCTGCGACACGGCCTGGCACGAGCGGCTGGCCCGAGATCTGGGCGGCGGGGTGCGGGTAGAGCCCCGCGTGGGGCCGGGCGAGCTCCGCCTGCAGCCTCTCGATGTCCAGCTGCTGGTCAGCGGGCACCACCAGGGGCTGGCCCACATAGGACTGGTCGCCAGGAAGCTTCATGTAGTGCGGGGATGACCAAGGCGGGCAGGACCTTCCTGTACACGCTGTCATTGACCTGGTCCACGGAGCTACAGCAGATGAGCTGCCCAGGCCGCGGGAAGGACGAGGGTCTTTCTAGGTGGTCCACGGAGCGCGACATCAGACACTCGGTGGCCGGGCGGTCCAGCAGCTGCTCTTTCTCGGGCGACGAGGGTGTGGGGTAGAGGTGCTCCTGGATGGTGAGTTTGCTGCCCGCCGCCAGCGATGCCTGGCTGTCTCCATCGAACAGCGGCTGCGGGAGCATGGCATTGTAACTGCGGGCGGTAGTCGCTGTGCCCTGGGGACTCGTAGCCGGCCCTCTCCAGGGACCTTCTGGACTTGAGTGGGAAGAGCTCCACTGGCTTCCCAGCGTCCCGCTGGGCGTCAGGTTGTCGAAGGAGACCTGGCTCTTGTCGTGGTCCTTATGCGACAGCAGCTCCTCCCGGGAGCTGAACTCTGGCGAGGTGCTGTAGGCCAGCTTCAGCATGGGCGCGCGCAGGTCCGCCTCACCCCCGGGGACAGCAGCTCACGTGGGACTCCACCCAGCAGCTCCTTGGGGCCCGGAGGCGCCGCATCCGGGCGGCTGTGGCCAGTGACCGCCAGTGGGCCGGGGAACTCGGCCTCCCGGCGGGAGAAGAGCAGGTTGATGTGCGACATGGACGTGGACTGGTCTCTCTTGGAGCTTTCCAGCGTGACTGGGAGGTGCAGCTTGCGGTGGTGCTGGCGAGGTTTCAAGCATTTCCGCCTGGGGGTAAGAGACACAAGCCACACGGAGGTTAAAGCTTCTCGGCCAGACGGGTTTCCCTTGCGCTGGGAGAACCCAGACGAAACCACATGGGGAGCCCTCATGGGCGCCTGCCCACCGCGCCCTGGGCCTGTGGTGCTGACTTGGCACAGCCCCATCCAGAGCTCTCAGCCTGGGTTACCCCATCAAAGCACTGGCCCCGCCAGAACATTACCTGCAGTAATACAAAAGGACACACAGCAAAACCAAGAGGATGAAGGCCATCCCGCCCAAGATGGCCAGGGAGGAAGAGGGGTGTGATACGCAGTGATGTCCTGGGCGACAATGGGACCTAGAAGGACAGAAAAGGGTGTTTTAGGTGGATGAAAGACTCCATGTCCAGGAGGGCTCGGTCCCTAGAGTGTCAGCTCTGTCTTCCTCCTTCTCCCAGAGGGAGCCTGGACCCCAGTACCCGACCACCCTTTAGACCATGTGTTTAGAGTCCTTCTGGCAGTGCCCAGGAGGCTCCATAATGAAAGTTAACTTTGTGAAGCTGCACCTGTGTGAGTCTGACCTTCGGGGAGATGGTCTGAAAGGCAGGTGAATGTCGACGCCGCACACAGACCCTTAAGCTGTAGTGTATTTTTTTTTTTTTTTTGCTTTTTTGGGTCACACCCAGCGATGCTCAGGGGTTACTCCTGGCTCTGCACTCAGGAATTACTCCTGGTGGTGCTCGGGGACCATATGGGATGCCGGGGATTGAACCTGGGCCGCATGTGCCGGGCCGCATGCAAGGCAAACGCCCTATCCGCTGGGCTATCGCTCCGGCCCCAAGCTGTAGTGTCTTATTCTGACCATCCCTGAGAGCCAATTATTCCTTGGGAGGGGCCTTTGCCTGCCTTGAATGGCCTCAAAGGTGTGAAATAAATGGATTAACTTTGAAGATGCCCAGGCCAGAGAGACAGCTTGGTGGGCTGGCACATGGTTTGCACGAGGAGCACTGGGCTGGGTCCTGAGAACCACAGGACCCTCCAGGCACAGCGGGGGTGACTCCCCAGCACTGCCAGGAGTGGCCCCTCCACCCCCAAACAAGACAGAACCCCTGCAGCTTCTTTACAGCACTGTCACAAGTTCCAAAAAAGCAGTTTCTAATGGAAACGCCTCCAAGCCGCTACTTTACCCAAAGGGACTGTGCCACAGAGCTCTGCAGAAGCGCCCACAAAGGCCCCCCACAAAAGCTCCGGGAGCTGCACAGACTCTGTCCCTCCACACTTGCAATGTCAGGAATCCAAGAGGCCCTGGGCTTCCGCCTCATGGTCAAGAGTGGTAAGAATCAATGCTAATGGCACTGACACGGAGGGACAGAAATATGAGGAGCTTCCAAATTACCTCGGGTGGTCATCTTCCAGTTTGCGGAACCCAGAAATAGCCCCCGAAAAAGGAAGTTGTGAAATACCCTGTTACCTGCATGAGTTATTGTTATCGTTATTTTGGTTTGGGGCCACGCTTAACAGTGCTCAGGGCTTACTCCTGACTCTGAACTCAGGCATCACTTCCAGCAGAGATCAGGGGGACCATGTGGGGTGCCAAGGATTGAACTTGGGCTGGCCCTGTGCCAGACAAGCACCCTGCCCTGCCCACTGTACTATCTCTCTGTGTCTACTTCATAATTTTTTGAAGGGAGAGACTTCCTTAGAAATCTTTGGAAAGAGAAGAATCTTCAGTTAGTTGAGCTAGGGAGACCATGAGATTTTTTAGAAGTGACGACATCATTTATGATCAAAGCTCATGCCCTCCTGAGGGCGGGAGGGTGGGGCTCCTGCTTCTCCAAGTTAAAAATGAACTGAAAATCATAGTGCCTGAATCATCCAAGGACACAAAGATAATGATCCCCACAGGCCCAGGGAAGGCGTTGGCCGGAATCCCCAGGACATGTGCAATCCCAAGAAAATCACGTCCACACAACCAGAGTCCCATCAATTAAGGACTTAATGTTATTAGACTAACCTCTGCCAACGAAAATCATTTAAATTCTTCCAAATTCATAAGTGTACTTCATTTCCTCCTTACCCAGGATGTTAAAGATTCAGCATGTGACGTGATTATGTACCACAACATGGTTGTTTTAGCCAAAGTAAAGGCTGAGGCCGCCCACCCCTTTAGGCTTCTCCTTAATATCAGTGGCTGTGCTTGGGCTGTGGCTGGCTTTCCTGTCTCTTTCCTCACTAAGAAAGCTACATGGGGGTCAACCCAGCCCTCTCTCTCCTCTTTACAGGACCCTCTACTGAGGCATGATGGGAAAGCTGGCAGCCATAACTATTTAAAATACATCTAAAATAGGGGCCAGAGAGAGCACAGCAAGCTGGGAACTGCGTGGTGTGTGGCAGGCTGGTTTGATTCTCCATCACCACATATGGTCCCCTGAGCCCAGCCAGGATGCTCCTAGCCATGCAATGTCGCCCGGCTATGTCAGGGTACAGAACAACTTGGGATGTTTGTTTTGGGGCCACACCTAGAGCTTATTCCTGGCTCTGCACTCAGGGGTCACTCCTGACAGTGCTCAGAGGACCATATGGGATGCTGGGGATCCAACCTGGCTCAGCCAGATGCAAGACAAACACCCTTCCCACTGTACTATCTCTCTCCAGACCCCAAACGCCCAACACTTAATCATGCTTTGCAAAAATATCAGTTAGTTCGTAATATATCCTATGTAGACATGAATATTCTTTAGATGCAAGGCAACTATTTTCTCTCTAAATATTTCAAATTTGGGGTTTTCTTTATGCCAAGTCAAACTTTTCATCCCCGCAGTGGGGACTCGCAACTAGACCCTCTCTTACTCTGGGTGTCTGGAAAGAGCTGGTCTGCCCCAGACCAGAGCTCACTCTGGAACAAGGAGGGCTGCTAAGCTCACCCAGTGGGCTTAGAGAAAGATCGCCCAGGGCAGCTGTACAAAGCGTGAGAGACAAGAACTATTTCCCGCTCTCTAGTATTCTTATCTTCCAGCCAGAACCACCCCGTGCCCCGTGCCATGCCTCGGCTCCATCTGTGGGTCTGCAGACAGGCCACCGGGCACAAGGCGGATCCCTCTGAGGCTCTTTTCCCGGTCAGTCTTAGCAGGGGCTCTGGGAGGCTCTGGCCCCTGCACAGCATGGCCTGGTGTCTTGGTACCTGGATTGGGAGGGGGCATGGCAGCTGCCCAGTAGCCCAGTTGCGGGGCGATGTATGTCCACGCCAGCTGGCTGCCCTCCTGGTGCACGAGACCCAACCCGCTCTTCAGCCACGTTCCTGGGGACAGAGCAGAAAATACCTCAGCCTGGTGAAGGGCTCAGCGCTTCACAGGTCACCGCGGTGTGTTTGTCACCAGCAGGCACTGAACTGTACAGCCTTAGCTTTAAAGCTTTGCTTTTCCAAGTCCCTTCAACACAGTTGATGCTGGTGCTGCAAGCTGTGTGAATTAAACAACATTTCAGAGTGAGCCACGGTGGTACACTGGTGGTGTGTTCAGAGAGCAGCTCCTAAATGTGATGGATTTCGCTCTTTCTTTAATCGACTCACCATGAAATAGACCATGACCAAGTTTTAGTCATACAGTGTTCCAATGCCCATCCCTCCACTAGTGCATATTTCCAGCACCAATGTCCCCAGTTTCCTTACACTCCCCAAACCTGCCTCTCTGTAGGGCACTTTTCCTCCTCTCTCTCTCTCTCTCTCTCTCTCTCTCTCTCTCTCTCTCTCTCTCTCTCTCCTCCCTCCTTTGTGTATTGTGGTTTACAATACAGACACTGAAGGGTTATCATGCATATCCCTTTATCTACTTTCAACATTTCCAAGTATTATTGTCAAAACTGTCAAACTGCTACCTTCTCTATATCACCTACCCTCCACCTCCCACACACTTGTGGCTTTTATTCATTTCTTGGGGGATTTAGGGCATTTGTCAAGTATCCTAAGATGGGGCTCTATGGGCTCACCCCAAGGCTCAGAACACAGAAGAGGGGGTCCTGAGGAGATGGGCTCACCCCAAGGCTCAGAACACAGGAAGAGGGGGGTCCTGAGGAGATGGGCTCACCCCAACACAGGAAGAGGGGGTCCTGAGGAGAGCTGAAAGAACACCTGGTACATTTTACCAATTCTTGGTTCTGAATGAGAGCTGGGACACTCCATCGCTATGTTTCCTCCCTTAGAATTGTTCCCCCATGAAATCAGAGAGGAAGAAACACATTCCTAATTAATTATCAGGCACAATGTTTTGCGGGTGGAGAATGACTAACCCTTCTTGGTGAAAGCTCGGCAGTGCCAGAGTGACCCATCGTCTCTGGGTGGATTCTTCTCGCTCAGGGAACTGGCTGAGACAAGAATCTATCATCGGAAACTCACTCTGGCCAGCAACTGTCTACCAGAAGCATCAGATCACAGACATGTTGAATTATCAAAAACTGAAGCAAGCAGTCACTTCAGTATTCAGTGGTAACATGTTCCCTGCGTATTTTCAGGATAATTTTGAAAAATAAATTCTTAAAAATAAACGTGGTCTAAGTGGCGGATTGTTTTCTCCCTTTTCAGAGCTCCCGATGGAAGACAGAGGTGAGGCAGCATAAAGGTTCTGCTGGGCTGTAGGAAGCATCTTGCCATAAACAGCCGGAAGCATTAGGACAGATCCTAGCATTAGAGAAGTTTAGAGAGAGCGAGCTCAGAATTTACAGTAGAGATCTATAAGTTTCCAGAACGTAGTTATCAACCCCGAGTCTCCGACACTAGGAGTCTCACCCCAAACAGAGTCTCGAGTAAATGAGAGGTTTGCAAACACGTGGACCGATGTGGCAAGATGCCGCCGCCAGCGCTTGTTAAAGAGCCTGTTCCAGGGACTCCGGCTAAGAGGCATGTAAGCGTTCAGAGGGTCTGGAGGAAAACACCAGACCCTGCAGTTCCAACAAGCCCCTCTGCTGCCATGTGGGTAGTGAAGGTCTAAATTATTTACATTCTTGGGGGTGCAAATTGTTTTACATTCTTGGGGATCTTTCTGAAAAGATCCTTTAAGAAAACCACTTGGTTGTTGATGACAAGAGGGGGCCAGGGCGTATGGGTGCTGGATCCATGCAGGTTGTGGCAGTGCCAGGATACTAGGTTTAATGGTAGGATGGGGTGGGAGGTCAGGCTCACAGGAAGGAAATTAGGCAGGAAGGGGCCACTACCTGAAAAAGGCTAAAAAATGCCATGTAGAGCAATGAGTGTGCAGCAAGTCAGAGGGGGCTTCAGACCAGACGGGGCAGGTGGGGCATGGCGAGGGTGCTGGTTCTGGTCTCTGAAACATCCCGTGGGGGGGGGGGGCGCAATCACAAAAGACTGGAGGAGCTTTAGGAATGGCCTGACTTTCGGAGATTATTTCTGCATTGCTAGGCAACAGGACAAACAAATGTGATATGAGGTCACTGAGCTCTGCCCGACCTCCCCGAGGGCTGTGCCTCCGCCTTAACTCGCTCCCCACACTGGGTTGTGTGGCTACACAGCGAATGGCGCCATAACTCAGGCTCAGAAACCAGCTTCCCGGGGAGTGGGGAAGCTGGGCTCGACTGTGTCTCTGCACTTGGGAGGTGCCTTTGATTTTGTGGCTCTGTGACTGTGAGAGAAAAGCAGAATTGGGGAAACTAAGTTCTGGGTCAAGGGCCAGCAGGGCTTCCAAGCTGACGACTTCAATCCAGGTCACTCTGGCCAGCTGGTCACTTTTCAGTTTCAACTATGAGCTAGCTTGGCTTGCTGATGAGTGCCCAGGCCCTAGTGCGCCAGCAGACCCCAGCCCAGACCCGTGGCACTGAGTGGGAAGCCATCTGCTGCCCCAGTTACAGGTCAGGGGCAGGGAAGGCCAGGGTCACCTCCAGGTTGCTGTGGCCGAGTGGTCATTATCTGGCCAGCGACTACTCACTGGCCATGACTATGGAAGGAAGAGATCCGGGACCTACATGGGGTGGGTAACGAAGGTGCCCACTTGACTCCATGTCGCCGAGCCACGGGACAGAGACAGCGACTCTTTCACCTTGAGAGGATCAGGGCAGAGGGCTGCTGCCAGCCTCTCTGGGAAAGCATGCACGGAGTTTTCAGCCCGCACTGAGCGACACTAGCGGCCAGAGAGATGGTGCAGGGGACTGTGACTTGCCTTGCCTGTGGCCGGCCCAGGCTCAATCCCCAGCACCACATACGGTCTCTGGAGCCCCACTAGGAGCTATCTCTGAGTGCAGAGAAGAGTCATCCCCGAGCACCACTGGGGCCTGAGCCCCCAGTCTCTGGGGAAGTAGGATCGCAAGTAAACAGCTGGTCAGGTCCTGTCCCAGTGTCCTGGACCTTTAGAGCTGTTGTAACAGACTAGCAGATGGTCAGTGATGGGGGCTCATTCCTCATATGAGGAAGGGTCCAGTTCACATTGCAGTGTGGGAGAGGAGAGACAGTGCGGGGGTGGGCATCTGCCTTGCACATGGCCCACCCAGGTTTGAGCCCCAGGACCACATCCAGTGCCCCGAGCGCTACCAGGAGTGATTCCTGAGCTCGGAGCCAGGGGATGCCCTGAGTACTGCTGGGTGTTGTAGCTGGACACATTAAGTACACATCCTGTTTGAATCCTCCACCTAACTGGCTGACACAGAGTCACACCCTACTTTACCCCAGTTTAAATATCCCTGTTCCACCTAATAAAGGGGAGCTAATACCCTAGAAGTGGTTTGTGGAGACTTCTTTGTGGGTGCTCTACTCACTTAGGATCCAACCTTACCAGCAGTAGGTGTGGCCCCCAAACCCAACCCAACCCAACCCAACCCAACCCAACCCAATCCGACTCAACCCAACCCAAACCAAACCAACCCAACCCAACCCAACCCAACCCAACCAACCCAACCCAACCCAACCCAACCCAACCCAAACCAACCCAACCCAACCCAACCCAACCCAACCCAACCCAAACCAACCCAACGCAACCCAACCCAAACCAAACCAACCCAAACCAGACTGAGATGTGGTGAGTGGTGGTGCCCTTCCCACTGTGACTCATAGGGTGAAGGGGGACCCGCCGAGTTTTTTCAGAAGGGCACTAGCCCTCCCCGAGGGTACTGTCCTCACCATGGACCTTTTCTCATCCCATTGCAGTCAGGGCCGACTCTTCACTGAATGCATCACATTGATACACTTTTTGATTCTTTCACTGTTTTTGTTTGGTTGGTTCTTTTTTTAGGGGCTGGGGTTGTTGGGGCCACTCCTAGCCGTTCTCGGGGTTTACTCCTGGTTCTGTGGTCAGGATCACCCCCTGGCAGGGCTTAGGGGACTGAATGTAGTGCTGGGGAGAGACTCTGGTCGGCATGTGCAGAGTAAGTGCCCAACCTGCTGTATCATCGCCGCAGGCCCATCTTCCATATTTGAAAGTGTACAAAGTCATTCTCAGCATGCAGACCAGCTCGCCACAGATGGAAGGCTCCTAATGGGTGCCTGTGTTTTATTTCTGGCCATTAACTCCTTTAGGGCTGTGATTACTTTAATTAGCTGCAATAGCAGATCATTTGAAGGGTTTGTTCCTCTGACCTGTCTCTTCCGCTCACCTTCCTACCTATCTAGGGGTCTCTCCAGCATGTTCAGGGGCCACCACGGCCACACCGCTGGTGCTGGGGTGTGGACATACAGTCCAGGGATTGAAAGTGGGTCTCCATAGGCTAAGCATGCTCTGGCCCTTTAAATCACTCCCCAGCTCATAGGGTCTTCCCTCTCCTCCTCCCTTCCCTTTCTCCCTCCCTCATTCCCTCCCTTCCTTCCTTTCCTGCCCACAATGTCTTCCTGTTTTCATAAAGTCAACAAAGGAAACAGCAAGACCTGGAGGGTCTATACCAAGACCTTTGCGTATACAGACAAGAGGAGCTTATTTTAGTTCTAACCTTTCATGATTCTTTGCAGGGAAATAAGCAGAAAACAAACAAAAAATACAACAGAAGTCCAAGAAGCGTGCCTGGAGGTGCCTGGGGGTGGTAGTGGCGTGCCCCCTCTGTCTCCCCAGCCATGAGGGTTCTTGGCATCCACCAGCTGTGATCTAGGCCAGAGTGGAGCATCGCTTACCTAGCTTCTGGTCAAAGCGCCATGCGGCCACATAGGCACTGTGCCTTAGGCTGCTCTGCGTGGCCAGGGGCACGGTGACGTACATGGGCCCGCCCACCAGCACTGGTGTCCCATCGCTGCCCAGCAGGTGTACGCTGACGGCCGTGGACGGGTGTCAGGTCATGCCGGGTGCCGTTCCCTGGAAGCAAGAGGCATTGTGGTCACACACACATCACAGATGCGGCTGGGCAGGCAGGTGGGTTCTGTCAGCCACTGGGCCAGAGGCTGTGCTAACCCGTCCCAACCTTGCCCTCATATGGGGTCTCTGAAGGCAGCCCACATCCCTCTCAGGATTCGAGGGTCAGAGCAGTGCTGGGTTGGCCCCGTGCACCTGTGAAAGGAAGCGCCAGCCCGGGAGTCCAGGATCAGAACCCCTGGAAAGGTCTCCTGGGCAAAGCAAGACCCACCACACACACACACACACACACACACACACACACACACACACACACACACGCGGGAGTCCAGGATCAGAACCCCTGGAAAGGTCTCCTGGGCAAAGCAAGACCCACCACACACACACACACACACACACACACACACACACACACACACACACGCACGCTCTGAGTCCAGGATCAGAACCCCTGGAAAGGTCTCCTGGGCAAAGCAAGACCCCACCACACACACACACACACACACAACACACACGCGGGAGTCCAGGATCAGAACCCTGGAAAGGTCTCCCTGGGCAAAGCAAGACCCCACCACACACACACACACACACACACACACACACACACACACACACGCATGGAGTCCAGGATCAGAACCCCTGGAAAGGTCTCCCTGTGCAAAGCAAGACCCCACCACACACACACACACACACAAACACACACACGCTGGAGTCCAGGATCAGAACCCTGGAAAGGTATCCTGGGCAAAGCAAGACCCACACACACACACACACACGTGCGTGGGGAGTCCAGGATCAGAACCCCTGGAAAGGTCTCCTGTGCAAAGCAAGACCCACCACACACACACACACACACACACACAAGCGCGGCTGGAGAGTCCAGGATCAGAACCCCTGGAAAGGTCTCCTGGGCAAAGCAAGACCCCACACACACACACACACACACACACACGCTGTGCGGGAGTCCAGGATCAGAACCCCTGGAAAGGTCTCCTGTGCAAAGCAAGACCCCCCCACACACACACACACGCAGGAGAGTCCGGCCCAAAACCCCTAGAAAGGTTCCTGTGCAGTAAGAAACCCCACCCCCATCAACACACATACACACACATGGGGAGTTGTGACCAGGACCCCCGACAAGGTCTCCTGTGCAAAACAAGTCCTCCCCACCCTACACACACACACACACACACACACACACACACACACACACACACACACACACACACACACACACACACACACACACACACCACACGGGCATGTGCCTGGTCACCACCGAGAAACCAGATGCTCTGAATGAGACTTTTTTCTGCAGTTCGGAAAGAGACACAAGGAGGAAGAGGTGGGAGGAGAAGCATGGAGGAGGGGGAGGAGAGGCAGGGAGGAGGGGGCAGGAGAAGCAGGGAGGAGGGGGAGGAGAGGCAGGGAGGAGGGGTGGGAGAAGCAGGGAGGAGGGGAGGAGAAGCAGGGAAGAGGGGCGGGAGAAGCAGGGAGGAGGGGGAGGAGAGGCAGGGAGGAGGGCGGGAGAAGCAGGGAGGAGGGGGGGGAGGAGGAGGGAGGAGGGGGGCAGGAGAAGCAGGGTGTAGGGGTGGGAGGAGAAGCAGGGAGGGGAGAGGAGAGGCAATAGATGAACCCCGAGAAGCAGATGATCAAGAACCTGGACTTGAAATATTTATGCTTCAGTTGCCACTGTCGATCTGATAGGTCTGGAGGAATTTAATACACCAATTATACTATACGAGGGGCCTCTGATCCGAGCCAAGGCTTAAGGGACTGCCTACTTTCCAGATAACTTCGGGGATGCTTACAAGCATGCTATTATATTTATACACTTAAGCAATTCACTTCAGAAAGAGTTCCTCTCTGGCGAAATGTAATATCACACAAACTCTATTGTGTCATTATTTCTTTCTTTATGTATTGAAGTAAAACAGATTTTATTTGGCCGTTTGAAGGAAGGGAATGAGAGAAAGTGAGAGAGCAAGGCGCTCAAGAGAGAACGTGGGCTTCTCCAAAGGTGGAGAGAGCCTCTGTCATTATTTAAATCTTTTCTGAAACCCAATGAGGAAAACTGACAAACAACGCTAAGCTACCTTAGCCCACAGAATTTTTTTCTTATTTTTTTGGGCCATACTCAGCAATGCTCAGGGGTTACTCCTGGCTCTGTTCTCAGGAACTACTCCTGGCAGTGCTTGGGGGACCATAAGGGACGCCAGGGATGCCAGGGCTCAAACCAGGGTTGGCCGAATGCAAGGCAAACACCCTCCCTGCTGTGCTATTGTTCTGGCCTGCCCACAGATATACTTACCTGCCCATCTAATTAGCCTTGCTAATGACAAATCCCCATGAAGAGGAACTGGAAGCATTTAAAGTGAACCCTGCGAATGGAGAGCTTAAATCTCTGCAGAGCAGTTTCTGCACAGCTGACGTCAGCCCAACCGCTGACACTTATTCCTGCTTCCGTTTCTCAGCGCCAAGAGAGGCCCAGGGAGGAGGTTTAGTCACCTCCATGTGGCCAGCACAAGTTCAAGTCCCAAACCTTTCACCCTGACCTCTTCCTCTGCAGGGAAGGAAGTCGCACGTGGCGCCCACCATGGCTCTAGGGGTAGCTGTGGGGACTCGAAGGTGCCCCAGGGCCCTCAGGGCGCTGTGGACTCAGCCAGGCTCCATGCTCTGCTCTTGCTTCTGTTAAAATGCTTTATGCAGCAGGGCTGAAAGCTGGGGCAGGCAGTGCTGAGCTGACCCTGCATCCACCACCAGAGTCTCGTTTTCCCAGCAGGCAGCTGTGTGAGCCGGAGCTGGCAGGGATGGTGTAGACCACTCTGGCAACGCAGCGCCCACCTCTTCCTCCCCCGTCCTCCTGCTCAGAGTCTCCCCAAGCCCTGGTCTCCGCATCCCCACCTGGTCTCAGGGCTCGGCTTCCATGTTTCTGGCCCACCCAGTTAGGGTGAGCAAGTACCTGGCCTCTGGTAAGCTCCTCCTGAGATTTTTCTGCCCTGGGAAATGGGGGAGGCTGGACTCGGTGCTTCCTGATGGGTCTGTGGGGATCAATGAGCTCAGCAGTGGGGCGGACAAGCCGGGATTGTTCAGCAAAACCGTGTGCATCCAACCCACTCGGCGGAGAGCTATGCAAAGTGCTCGCGAATGCTCAGACATGCTGCAGGTGCTCACGCGAGCTCTCTGGGAGCTGCTTTCCTTTCTGGGTATGCCCTGAGTCATGCTTCTACTTCCCTGCCTCCCCAGGGGCTCCCCTCCCCCCTGGTGCCCCTCCTCTGGAATGATGTCATGCTCAGAGGGGTCCCAGCGTTCCTTCCAGTCTTTGCTGGGAGGCTGAATCAGACATAAACACCGAGTCCTGGGCACCTTTCCGTCCGCTTCTGGATGCACCCCCTACCCCCCCCGCCCTCCATGCTGTCCTGTGGCCCTGGCCCTCTGCTGGAGTCTCTTCTACCCCAGGAGGTGAAGTCACAGGGCAGGAGGCAGCTGTGTGCAGAGAAAGCCTCATTCCCTGCTTTCACCGGCCGGGCCCCTTTTCTGGCTGACTCCAGGTCAGTCTGATTCTCTTCAGGCCAAAGAAGACAAAGTCATTTCAGGGGAGGAGTTTCCTGTGACCTCCCCCAAATGCCCCTTCAGCTGGCTGGAATAACAGCGGGATCTTCAACGAAACAAATGTCCCTGAGATCAATAGTTCCTTCTTCTTCCCCCATTGTCTTAAACATCATCATTTATTCAGGAGCTCTTGGAAGAGGGGTACGAAAGTCACATGAGCTGAGGGCGTCCCTCTGGGGCGGCATTCTGTGCCACTATTGTATGGCGCTGGAATGGCAGTATATCTTCGGTGCCGCCTTGTTGCAGGGCTTGGGACAGGACTGTCCCCAGGTCTGTGCCTATCGGCCTTTCCCACTACCTAAGAGGACACCCACGGCCTTAGTCAGCTGGTCACTGATGCCTCAACTGCACTGTCAGGAATGAGGAGTGGAGAATGGTTTCGGGAGAGGCGGCTCGGGGCAGGAAGGTGCTCAGTCACTAACCCGTCACTGCTCTGGGTCATTCCTGGAGCCTCATAAGGGTGGTTCAGGGGTAACAGCCTGTTTCAAAATGGCTCATGCACGCCAAGCACCAATGAGGCGAATGTCAGCTTGTGTCTTCAGAAAACGTGGTACCAGTGCAACCTCCCAGGGCAAGCCCAGAACAGCCTCTGGGTTTCATGCAGGGAAGATCAGCCTGGAGGACTTGAGTGTGGGCCATTTGCTCCTCCCGGAAGGCCCGGTGCCCACGGGGCCCTGCCTCAGCGCACCACGGCTCACACGTGGCCTCAGAAGCTGTGGCAGGATTAAGCCCTCCCTGGCCCCGTATTTCCTCATAAGTATTTAGGGCACCTCCTCAGCCCTTGTCTTTGTGTTTCCATAATCTCTGGTCACAGTGAACCAAGAGGGTATGGGGTGGGGGTGGACAGTGACCCATCGGGTTTAGGACTAGAAAGAATCAAACTCAACTTCAGAGCCTCTTCTCAGGTGGAAGGCAGAGGAGGCGGGCAGGAAGGGCCCCTTGGCTCCTACCCGCTGTCGGGGCCAGACACAGAGCTCCTGCCTCTCCTCTAGCGGGGGCGGCAGAGCTGAGGCTGTGCCTCTGATGCAAGCACACAACGTCTGCGAGGGGTGGAGCCATAGCACAGAGGGGCGGGCGTTTGCCCTGCATGCAGCCAACTCAGGCTTGATTCCCAGCATCCCATAGAAAGGTTCCCTGAGCACCCTGAGGAGAAATTCCTGAGTGCAGATCCAGGAGTAACCCCTGAGCATCTCCCTGTGTGACCCTAAAATGCCAAATAAGGCACCAGATCAATGAGACTGCAGATGTCTTTATGCAAATGACGGGACGTCGAGAACCAATCGGTCTGGGTATGCAAATAAGGGTTTAAAGAGAACCAATCAGAGGGGCCAGGGTGATAGAGCAGGGAGGGTGTTTGCCGTGCACTCAGCCAACCCGGTTTCATCCTCGACATCCCATATGGTCCCCTGAGCACGGCCAGTCATAATGCCTGAGTGTGGAGCCAGGAGTAGCGCCCAGTCTGGACTCAGCAGAGGGTGTGCAGGCTCGCCCAGTCTGGACTCAGCAGAGGGTGTGCAGGCTCGCCCAGTCTGGACTCAGCAGAGGGTGTGCAGGCTCGCCCAGTCTGGACTCAGCAGAGGGTGTGCAGGCTCGCCCAGTCTGGACTCAGCAGAGGGTGTGCAGGCTCGCCCAGTCTGGACTCAGCAGAGGGTGTGCAGGCTCGCAGTCCCCGACCCAGGCACTCCTGTTCTTCCTTCTCGGGGTGGAGGGTGTGTGTCCCGCCCATCTCCCCTTCCGCCCCCAGGCTCAGCCCCGGGGTACCTGTACTGTTGCCATCCAGCCCACGAAGGTGCGGGAAGCTGTCCACCTCGGCGGGGTTGCTGGCAGCCGTCAGGGAAGGCAGTGAGGTCGCTATAGCTGGCGTTGTCCGGCAGGTGCAGGGCGCGCCGCTGGAAGTGCAGCGGGGGCTGCGGCCGGGCGCCTGCAGAGGGAGGGCCCCAGCCGCTGTTAGGGCCCTGCGTCACCAACCCTTAAAGAAAAGCTTCTGCAGGGTTGGAGCCGCCCCCTCCCCACCCCCAGCTGAGCAGGACACCGAGATGTGACAACATGCTATTATGGGGACAGAAATAATAGTCCATTGTCACATTAGTTTTGACGCTGGATGTGATGTAGGTTTTTTTTTTAGATGAAACACTTTCCAAGTTCTATTTGTGTCTCCAATTTCTACTGTGAGTGGGGTTGCCCATGAATAGGGGAAAAAGAAGTTCAGAGAAGCAATGAAAAGGGGTAACAATTCCCTCAGTCAAATGAAGCCACAGACCCCCCTCTGCAACGTAAATGTCCCGGGAAAGTCAAGCACAGAGCTGCTTGCACACCGGGTTCGAGCCCTGGCACCCTGTGGTCCCTGAGCCTCCACCAAGTGGCAGTGACACAGGTCACACACCCCACAGCTGATGTTCACACACCCCACTGCAGCCCAGGCAGGAGTGGACGCCGCAGACTGACCAGGAACGCCACCTTGAGCCCCTCAGCAGGGGACCCCAGTGTCCGGGCACTGCGCCAGCAGCTGTCCAGTGTCCTTTGGTTTTCTCTGAACGGTCTCTCGTGGCAACCCACGTGGAATGAGGGTCCCTTCGCCGGACCCAAGTCTTTCCATGGGGCAGATGGTGCCCTCTGGCCCCCTTTGTTTCCCCTGTGACGCTTTTAGCCCATCGTAAAACCTGAACTCTCTTTTTTTCACTTTGTGCGGTGGCGTCAGTCATGAGACACCAACCTGCTGAGTCTCTGCGCACAGACCCAGCACCACAGAGAGAAACAGAACAGGGAGAGAAGATGCTGGCCGACGGGACTGACGTGTTTCTTTGCAGAAGGGGCCCATCTGCCCTGAAGTCTGGTCATCTCTGACCACTGCCCCCAGGTTTAGGGAGACCAGATTCCCCGGCGGCCACCTGGGGCGCCTTCTCCCACTCACACCTGCAGGTGTGATCTGGGCCTGGTTGGAGATTCCCAGAGCCTCAGCAGCAAATTCCAGCCCGGGCAACTATTCAGTGTTCTAGAACCCAAGGATCGGCCAGCCCGCTTCTTTCTCTCTCTCTTGCTGTGCGTGAGATCACAAACGCCCTGTGAACTGACCCTCTGGCTTATGCCTGGGGACGGCCAGCAGGGGCCTGGTCAGAAAGGGAGCGTCACGGAGTCCCCTGGCCCTGACAATATCACACACTTGCCTTTTCCATGGATTGGTTCTGGGCTCCGTGAGCCACAGGCCCAGCTGGAGGTGTCCTGGGGAGGCTGGGCCGGAGGTCTCTGTTGGACTGCCACCAACCTCTGCTGGAACCAGCTGGACGGGATCCCCAAAGGCCTCTCTCCCCTGCCCACGACGCCCGCCATGACTTGGGACCTTAGAACGGCAGGTTCCTGCAGATCTGCTCTGAGGCCGCAAACAGGGCTGTCTGGTTTCTGGGGAGCTCCACTGGCCCAGGGGTGCAGCCCAGCCCTCCCACACACCTGCTGGCCTCTTCTGTTCGCCCTGTGCTGCTCTCCTGGATGGAAAGTCCTGCCAACTCCTGGACAACAGTTCCCGCCTTGACCATCTCCAAGGCCCTGAGTTTGCTGAGACTTTTCTTTTTCTTTCTTTTCTGATCACACCCGGCAGATACACCCAGCAGTACAGATACCAGCTTTCCCCGTTGAACCCCCTGCATTCCACGGACCACGAGAGCGACTTCCGGCCTGAGTCCACCATCCTGATAGAGCCTCAGAAGAACCCAGAGGAACTCCACACCATGCTGGCAGTGATCTTCACCATCCACACTCCATAGTTTGTAAGATCTCCACCCAAGAGATTAAGCCAATCTTCTGCCCAGCTTGTCAGAAACCCAGCCTACAGAGACCCACCCTTCAGAGACCTACCCTTCAAAGAAGAGTATTTCAAGCCCAGGAATGCTTGAGCCACAGACATAGATATACCCAGCAGAGAAGATACCAGCTTTCCCCGTTGTGCGTGAGGCGCGATTTACCTCCAAATTACCATAAATATTCTACCTACCCTCTGAGAGAGCCCCACAAGCTACTGAGAGTATAGCACCCACACGGCAGAGCCTGGCAAAGCTGTCTGATGCGTATTCAATATGCCAAAACCAGTAATAAAAATGCTTATCTTCCTGACCCTGAAAGAGCCCTTAATGCGGCAGCACCAAGAAGGGCGAACAAGCAGTGCCTGATAAAATTTCCACGACCAACCTAGGCTGCCAAAACGAAGAAGGACAAAAATGACTGTCTTTACTTTCAATGCACGTGCGCTGGCATTGGAAGCCATATCGAGGATCTGATGGTGCAAGCGCAAAAGATCAAGTGCGACATATTGGTCTGACTGAGGCGAGGGAGGCGTTAGTCGCATCACGCTGTATTTGACACCGGAGAAGAACTGTTCCTCGGAACATGCAATGAAAGAGGCGTCAGTGATGTTGGTGTCCTTGTCAACATGAACATGGTCGTCAACACTGACTCATTTGAATGCCTAACAAACCGGATAGGATGATTACACTTGAAGAGATGTGCCCCACTGCCAGCGATTTCTATCTTTGTTGCCTATGCACCAACATCCACATACAAGGAAGATGAAATTGAGAAATTCTACATGGAACTGGAGGAGTTCTATAAAAAGATCCACACTTTCTACAAGACCATAGTCGGTAATTTTATTTTATTTTTTTTTTCTTTTTTTGGGTCACACCTGGCTATGCTCAGGGGTTTCTCCTGGCTCTGCACTCAGGAATTACTCCTGGCGGTGCTCGGGGACCATATGGGCATATGGGATGCCGGGGATCGAACCCGGGCCAGCACAGGCCGGCCGCATGCAAGGCAAACACCCTACCGCTGGGCTATCGCTCCGGCCCATAGTCGGTAATTTTAATGCCAAGGTAGGACCGAGAAGGTCAGTCGAAGAACTCCACATCGGGACCCATGGCCTAGAATGGAACGAACAGGGCGAGAGACTATCTGAGTTCATCATGCCCACCAAGATCATTCATGGGAACTCACAGTTCCAGATGGCTGAATTGTAACGTTGGATATAGGAATTTTTGGTGGACAGTTCCACAATGAAATTGACCATATCATCTTCAATCGACGGTTTTGCCTGACCAATGTCGCTGTCGTCCCAAAATTCCAAACAGGATCGGACCACCGTCTCCCTTCATGCAAAATTCTACTTCATGCAACGGGGAGAAAAAGCTGCAAAAGTTTAAGAAGAGAATTCCCAGAATGACCATCAACTGGGAACTCTTTGGCACCATTGCGACAACATGGGAAGATACCATCATTGGCGACATCAATGAAGAATACAACCGACTGGTTCAACACCTCAATGATTGTGCGAAGAATGCTGAGAGAGAGAGAGACAAAAAAGGACACCTGTGTTCAGAAACTCTCGAGCTCATTTGCCAATGTGGCAAGGCACTAGCCTCAGGTGACCAAATGCTAACGTGCAAGCATGCAAAGCAGTGCAGAGAAGATATAAAGGAAGACCTCAAAGAGAGAAGAGCAGAAATACTGGAAGATGCAGCAGAAGCTGGGAAAAGCATTCGCAACACCCATCTGTCCTTCGCCAACAATAAGACCAAGATGACTGCCCTCCGACGTCCTGATGGACCTATCACATCTTCCAGAAAGGAAATGGAGAAGATTATCCATGATTTCTACTCAGATCTCTTTGATAGCCACGTCCACCTGCCCACATACCAAATTCCACAGGATGGATATGTCATTCCCAACGTTCTCCCTTCTGAAATCCGACATGCCATTTCATTGGTAAAGAAGGGAACAGCACCCGGCCCAGACAAAGTCAGACCCGAACACCTGAAGAATCTGCCATCAGTACTCATCAATACACTGGCTCAGCTCTTCACACGCTACCTGTCTGAATGCAAGGTGCCCTCCCAATGGAAAACCAGCAGGACAGTTCTACTGTTCAAGAAGGGAGACATTCACGACATTGGCAACTATCGCCCCATCTGCCTGTTTTCCGTCATCTACAAGCTGTTCCACGCGAGTCATCCTGAACAGGATTGGCAGAACACTAGATGAAGGACAACCATGCGAGCAAGCTGGCTTCTAGAAAGGATTCAGCACAATCGACCATATCCACACGGTAACCAAGCTCATTGAAGTTTATAGGGAGTTCAGGATACCACTCTGTCTCACGTTCATTGATTCAAAGAAAGCCTTCGATTCTGTGGAGACTGAAGTGGTCATCGAAGCCCTAGCCAAACAAGGTGTTCAAATCCAATACATCAAGATCCTTCGTGAGCTGTATTATGGATTCACCACCAGGATCTCACCAGTCTATAAGGAAGTGATCATTGATGTCAAAAGAGGGTTCGGCAGGGTGATACCATCTCACCAAAACTCTTCAGCGCCACCCTCGAGAACATCATGCGACAATTAGAATGGGAAGGAATGGGAGTGAAGATAGACAGTCGGCAACTACACCACTTCCACTTTGCCGATGACATCGTTTTAATAACACCAAACATTAGCCAAGCAGCACAAATGCTTGGCTGACTTCGACCGAGAATGTGGAAAAATAGGTCTACAGCTGATCTGAACAAAACTATGTTCATGAGAAATGAACTAGTTCCAGAGGCCCCATTCACTCTCAACGGAACAGACATCTCTGAATGCAGCAGTTATGTGTACCTAGGTCGAGAAGTCAACATGATGAACGACCTAAAACCTGAGCTGCACAGGAGGAAGAGTGGCATGGAATGCCTTCAAAAACATTGAAGAAATAGCTAAAAAGGACAAAGAACCTTCTGCTCTGGGCACATCTCTTCAACTCCACCATTCTCCCTGCATTAACATATGCCTCAGAGACCTGGGCCCTACGAAAGCTGGATGAGAATGCTATTTGGGTCTCCCAGAATCAAAAGAGCTATGCTTGGAATATTACGCCTCACTCAAGTGAGAGAAGGAATCCGGAGTTCTGACCTCCATAGCTTTTCCAGAACCAGGGATGCTGTCTCATTTGCCAAGGCATCAAAAATCAGATGGGCTGGACATGTAATGCGATTTGGAGACAACCATTGGACTAGAGCCGTTACTGACTGGATCCCATGGGATGTCAAAAAATCACGTGGTCACCCACCTACAAGATGGTCAGACTTCTTCATCAAGACCCTGAACGAATGGTTTGAGGCTCTTCGTATTCCTGAAGTAACCAGATGCCATTGGGCTACACTGGCACGTGATAGGGTCAAATGGAAACGTTACTGGCGCCCGTTCGATCAAATAGATGAATAACGGGATTCAAGTGATCAAGTGATCACACCCGGCAATGCTGAGGAGTTACTCCTGGTGGTGCTTGGGGGTCCCCATGAGACCTCTCTCTCCCCCACCTTGGGGGAGCATATGGGATGACGGGGGATTGAACTGGGGGTTGCACGTGTAAGGCAAATGCCTTCCCCACTGTACTATTGCTTGGGACCTGCTGAGACTTTTATCCTGCTGTCCTCCATTCTCTGGGTGTAGGATCGGGAAAGTAGTGCCCATGGTCTCACGTTAGGCCAGGACAGGGATTACTGCAGCAGGAGGGAGACAGAAGTGGACGGGGAGGGGGGTCAGATCAGGTAAAGGGAAGCGTGTCTGGTGGTTCACGGGGATTAGCCTACTGGACCCTGGGACCCACCAAATAGGACATTTTCTTTTTTTAAAAGAATTAAAGTCAAAGGGCCAGAAGGTCAAAGGGCGAGAGAGAGAGACAGAGAGACAGAGAGAGAGAGAGAGAGAGAGAGAGAGGAGAGAGAGAAAGGAACAGCTCAGAGAATCGAGAGGGCTGGATGCACTCCCGAGGGCCAGGCTGGGGTCCCAGAAGGTGGGGTATGCTTCCCTTCCAGACCCTAGGCTCCTCAGGTGTGTCCGCAGGATTCTTAAGCAACGTCTGTCCCCCTGTTGGCTGTAAGGAACAGATGCTTATTCAAGCTAGAGGAGGGAAAAAGAAGCAGCTGCTGAGGATGAGGAGGGCTTCATCCTTAAGGGCTCCCCCATATCTCAGGGGCCACTGGGCATCTCCTCCCCACTCTGGGCCCAACTCTGTCCCTCCAGGCCTTCTCTCACCTTATCACACTCCGCACTTCAGTGTGCCTCGCCTCTCATCATCTCCCCTTACCCAGACGTCAGGGGCCTGTATGTGGGCTGTGTGAGGCGGAGCCAAAGGGGCACCTGTGAGCTGAGAGTCCAGACACAGTGACCAAGCACAGGCAGGATGGCTGCGGTGCAAGTGACCACAGGAACAAAGCCACAGGCTCGATCTCAGCTGATGTGAGTCAGCGTGGGGCCAGTGACAAGCACAGGCCTACCTAGGTGTCCACACACAGGTCATCACAGCAAGGACATTGCTCGCCTGCCATCCCCAGGGCAGCTGTCTCCAACTTCCTCTCTGCTTCCCGACTCGGGACTCCATTGCCCACACCCCCAAATGCTCAGACCTGACCTGCCTGGAGGTGCCCCCGCCATTGTTCTTTCCTCCCTCCCTCTAATCGTCTTATCTTCCAAGCTCAACCCAAGTTCCTGTGGTTAGTCCCGGAACTACACGACTTGGCCGGGGGTGTGGCTTAGCGGCAAAGCGTTGGCCGTGCATGCATGAGACCCAGGTTCCATCCCCAGCATCCCCACAAATAAGAATGGGCTGCAAGCACTAAGCTCAGTCAGTTCAATATGGAAACTTAGAGTGAAACAGTGAGAGCAGTAACACAGATGGCTCGGCTTGCACGTAACAGCTCAGTAAAAGGTCATGACTTCATGACTTTAGCTAACACCATTATGAGATATATGCTGTCACAAGCAATACAAAGACAATTAATTTAGTGCCTGCTAAGGGAGCAGGCTTGGGTTAGAGTGGGGGGTTGGGAAACTAGGGACTTTGGTGGTGGTAGGGGCACATGGGTGGGTGGTATTAGTGTTGGATTATTGAATACCTAAAACAACTGTATGGATGTTCGTATAAAACAACTTTATAAATCACCGTGTTTAAATAAATAAAAACAAATGGTGGCGGGATTTGGCCCAGCTGGCTCTTGCTGCCCTGGTCGAGAGCCTCCTCCTCCTCCTCCCACCAGTGTGCGCCCGCTGCCCTGCCTCTAGGGCCAGACCATCAAGCATGGCCCGGGGTGCTGAAGAGAGAGCACTGCGGGAAGGGCACTTGCCGTGCACACAGCCGACCCACCCCAGCTCCATCTCCAGCACCACAGATGGTCCCCGAGTCCTACCAGGAGAGACCCTGAGCACAGAGCCAGGCGTCAGCCCTGGGCACTGCCGGGTGTGGCCCAACCCCCAACCCCAAAGAAATCAGGGCAGAGGCTCAGGAACCCCCTCAACACAAATGCTTCTCTCTCTCTCTCTCTCTCTCTCTCTCTCTCTCTCTCTCTCCCCACCTTGCTGTGACGTGGCTTGTCCTTGGCCATGTGCCACTTGGAAAGGTCAGCTGACGCTGGTCATCGTCCAGCCCATTGACCCACTCTCTGTTCTCCGTCTCTGTGGCCTTCACAATGGGCCATTCTGTTCCACCGCCCCCGCCAGGGAATGCCCCAGAGCATGTGCCCGCTCCCCTGTGGATGAAACACTTCCCACAAGGGCTTCTGGACTCTCTCCTTAGGGGCCCCCAGCTGCCACCTATCTCCAGCTGAACCCTCTTCTCAGCCTCATCTGAGATCCAGGATGCCCGGTGGGCACTCTAGGCCCACCCCACCTTCTGCTCACTCAGGCTCCCTCATTCCTCCCCAACCCCACCGGTCTCATGCCTCCTGCTGGCACCTCTACCCCAGGCGGTCACACCAGTCTTGTGGGATCGGGCCCTCGCCCCTTCCTGGTCCCTGGTCCCTATTGCCTTCACAGCACCACGAACACTTCCTGTTGGCATTTCACCTCTGCCCATGGGGCCCGGGCTGTCCTCCTGCTCCCTGCTGACTACCACTTTCTCTGCCTGCAAACCTTCCTGCCGCTCTAGCACCTCCAAGGAGTGTGCGGGCATGGTGGGTCTCTGCTTGGCTGTGGCCTGGCATGGGGGGGGGCAGCGCACGGGCTTTCGTGGCTGGAGCTTTATCCACGCTTGAACACACGCCTCCTTCCTCCCGAGGTGGGGGACCAGAAGGGGCCGGATGGCAAGTGATGCATCCTGAACCCTTCTCGGAGTCCTTCCAGGGGGCAGGCTGAGCTCTGCTCTGTGCCCGCTGGGCCCGCTGTTGCCCATGCACCTACCTTGGAAGCCTGAGACTATCTGGACAACGTCTTCATACACCATGAGGGTGGCGGAGCGCTCTGGCAGCAGGCCGAGACTCAGCGAGGAGAACACTGTGAACAGAAAGAGCCTGTCAGGATCCTGAGGGAACAATACAGACAGAAAGAGCCTGTCAGGATCCTGGGGGAACACTTCGGACAGAAAGCACCCGTTAGGATCCTGAAGGGATCACTATGGACAGAAAGAGCCTGTCAGGATCCTGAGGGGACACTGCAGACAGAAAATGTCAGTTAGGATCCCACGGACAGAAAACTTCAGTTAGGATCCTGAGAACACTGTGAAAAGAAAGCTGCCTTAGGGACCTGGGAGAGCCCACTCTGGGGACAGTGCACTGCCCTCTCCATGGGCACACATGCTCCGGGCTTTGGACCGTACTCTACCCATCTCTTCATTTGAGTGCTTACCTATATTCTTAAAGATAGCCTTTTAATTGACCCACAATGCACGAAAGGGTATTTAGACCCTCTAAATGCCAGACGGAGGATAACCTGGGTGTCTGGTCCAAAGCGGAGAGTAGTTTTATCTGTGATAACTCCTGTAGGGAGTCTTGGAACTGCTTTGTTTTGTTTTTTGGGTCACACCTAGTGGTGCTCAGTGTTTATCCCTGGCGTTGTGCTCTAGGATCACTCCTGGAAGAGCATATGTGGTACTGGGAATGGAGCCTGGGTTGGTATAGTCAAGGCGAGTGCCTAACCCCAGTGCTCTCTCTGGTCCTGAAGTATTGCCACCTCTGCGTGTGTGAGTATATGTCAGTGTTGAGAGTGTTTGTGTGCGTGAGTGTGAGTATATGACTGTGTGTATAAGTGTGTGCACACGTGAGTCTGTGAGTGTACCTGTGTGTATAAGTGTGTGCTTGAGTGTGTATATTTGAGTGTGTGTGTGACTGTGAGTGTATTTGTGTGCATGTGTGAGTGCATATATGAGTATGTGTGTGCATGTATGAGTACATTTGAGTGTGTTGGTGCGTGTGTGTGTGTTTGAGTATGTGTGAGTGTATATGAGCATGTGTTTGAATGTGTATGAGAATGAGTGTGTATATTCATGTGAATGTATATGAGTGTGTGAATGTGAGTGTGTATTTGAGTGAGTGTGTGCATTTGAGTATGTATGAGTGCGTGTGTATGAGTGTGTGTGCATGTCAGTGTGTGAATGTGTTTGAGTATGCATGAATGTGAGTGTGTGTGTATGCGTGTGTATATAAGTGCACATGCTTGTGAGTATAGGTGTGCTTGCCATACGAGAGCCCCCTCAGCTTCCTGGCCCACTCTTCTTTCTCGAGTTCCCAGATGGTCCGTGGATTGCCCTCGACCAGCTCCTTACCGGGCAAGCGGACGGGCTTCCATGGGGCGAGAGTTGGGGGACGTAAGCGTGCTTTGTGGCCGTGACCATCAGCGGAGTGCCCAGCTTGTACTGGAACTTGATGAAGGCGACACCATCTGTCCCTGAGGAACCCGAGGCAATGGACACCTGGTTGTTGAACACCTCGATGATGGCCTCTGGGATGGGCTGGTGGGTGCTGGCGTCGCTCACGTGGACCTTCAGGGTGACAGCTGCGTGGGAACAAGCACACCACAGCCCCATGAACTGTGTGCCCCAGACCAGGCTGCTGGGGTGCAGGATGGAAAGCGGAGAAAAATCCCACTGACCGTCGGAGCACGGACACATGAACCTGGGAACACTCTCCCCTCGTGGCCTGCTGCCCCGACAGGATTTCCCTTCACACTGCCCTGACACACACTGCCTTCCTCCCCAACAAACCATCAGGGGAAATGCAATTCCTGTGGACACTGGCAGCCAACAGTGAGCCCCCTGGATTTTCCCAGCCTGGCTGGCCAACAGGGCCAACAAGAGAGCAGTACAATGGTCCTTTCGACCAGCCCCACAAGCCTGGAAGTGAGCAGGCCAGGATCATAGTGCTGGGAACCCAATGATACAGAGCACTTGCCTTGATGTGGTTGATGTGGGTTCGATCCCTGGCATCCCCATATAGTCCCCAAGACCTGCTAGGAGTAGCTCCCGAGCACAGACCCAGGAGTCAGGCCTGAGCACCACCGAGCGTGGCCCATAAACAAAATAAAAACTAAACCAAACCAAAACAGTCAGACTGGAAAAGAATTCTCAAGCACTCTGAAGGGGAGGAATTAAAGGGTGGGAAGAGGAAAAGTGTGAAGTTGGGGCCTGGGATGTGACTCAAGCAGTGGGGCTTATGCACAGCACTGCCCAGCCAGGATCCGCAGGACAGACGATGGGCACGGCTTCATGGGAGGCACCCTTCCCCATACTTCCCAAAGTCCGGCAGTCATGCACACGAACCACCTTCACCGCCACATAAGCTCACCCACTGGCCGTGTTCCAGAGACTCCCTACATAAATCTCGAAAGAGATCAACTAGCTGCTAAAATTTCTTGGACACTCATCCCTGGCTGAGACCTCTGGGGCGGTACTGGGGAGGGGGCAGGCTAGCTCTGCCCTCCCAACGCCCCTGGCAGCCGCAGCCATACCCCAAAGCTACAGCCACGCCTCCGAGGTGGCTGGACTCTGCCACCTCAGGACTGAGTCTCCCAGATCACCCAGCGAAATATTCTGGGTTTTCTGGAGCACACAGCTGCAAACATCTCCCAAATTCTACAACATGCCATCCCAGTAGGAGCGGACCAGATTGGATGGGATGGAACGCAGATGCCAGCTAACCTCGACTAACAAACACATTCACGCAGAAGCTTCACTTGCCACAACAGCTTTAGTAAACCCTCAGACAAGGACTTAATGTCCCCATGGTAAGACATGACAATTTTCACAAATTTTCTTCTAAGGAAATAGTTTTTAATCGTTCTGTTAACCAATTAGTGGTAACAAGCAATACAGAATAAATTTTTGGGCTGTGCTATGGGGCAGGCTTGAAGGGTGGTTGGGGAAATGGAGACAACGGTGGAGGGAAAAAGACGGAGGTGGTGGGATTGGGGTTGGGACATTGGCTGTAACAAATCACAAACAAGTCTGTAAATTGTGGAGTTTAAATCAAGTGGGGAAAATTCTGTTGGGAGCAACAATGTCAGAAAGGGGATGTGCAGATGGGGGGCAGGAACTTGGAACATCATCAGGATGACATCACTGTTTTCTGATGTCATGAGGCAGGAGCTGAGAACGTCATCAGAATGACGTCACTGGTTTCTGATGTCCTGAGACTTCCCAGTCCCTGGGGTGGGGGGAGAAGTCCATCTCTACCACAAAGGCTCCCAGCTTTCACCACTGACCACAGCATGCTGCAGAATCCTCTAGCAACAGGCCGTGGGACGGAGGTCAAGCCAAGATTTATGTCACTTTATGGTAATGCAACATTTACTAATGACTGGGCTTACCCCAGGCTCTGCTGGCTCTTCCTTCCCTGCCCGCAAAGAAAGCAAAGAGGCTGAAGTTTGGAAAAAGCAGAAGCGCAGCTGAACCCACACCCTAGACCTGGCGACTTGCTGTTCCCTTAACAGGGAAAGCCTGGTTTATGCTTTGCTATGGCTATTTTCTTTTTTTTTTTAAAGTATTTTATTATACCACTGTGAGATATACAATTACAAAGATATACAATTAAAAGTTCATATTTGGGTTTTGGTCATACAGTGTTCCAGCACCCATCCCTCCACCAGTGCCCATCTCCCACCACCAACTACCCGGTTCCCTCTCCCTCCCCCAGCCCGCTTCCATGGCAGGTTCTCTCAAAGCTCTTTTAAAGTTACTGCTCAGCTCATAAGTTTATCCCTCTTAAGTATCTTATGTATATGAGCATACATTCAAGAAATGTTCATGATTCCCTTAACAATACTTCTTTGCTAGACTACGCTGTAGAAAACATCCCTGGTTCCCTCCCCTTCCCCAGCCCACCTCCATGGCAAGTTCTGTATTTCTTTCCCCTTCTCTCTCTTTCTCTTTTCCTTCCCTTCCAGACTATGGATTACAGAACATACATTAAAGGGTTGTCATGTGTATCTTTTGCCTCTATTTAATGCTCAGTTCTAGGTTGGTATTAGTACCCTCGACAATTGTTAGCACACTGTTCCATTTTCTGTCTTACCTAGCCTCTGACTCCCACACGTTTGTGATAATTTCCACCTTTGACAAGACCTCCTGATACATGTTTCACTTGACCTTGGATACTGGTATCATAATATGTACATATATATTTATGTCATGCAAATAAATGCAGTCATTCTGTATCTGTCTCTCTCCTCTGGCTAATTTCACTCAACATAATCTTCTCCATATGGCTATTTTCTTTTTAAGTTTTTGGGCCATACCTAGCAATGCTCAGGGGTTACTCCAGGTGGTAATCTCTAGGAATCATTCCTGGTGGTGCTCAGGGGACCATATGGGATGGCAGAGATTGAATCCAGGTTGGCTGTGTGCAAGGCAAAAGCCCTACACACTGTACTATCAGAGCAAGGCCTGCAGGGAAACAACTATGGTCTGTTTTGAAAGAGACTGTGCTGGACTTCTCAGGTTGCGATACCACGTAAGACACATACTCCGTGGACGGGGCCACAGGCACAGGGCAAGAATCTTTTACATGTCGTGATAGGCTTCACTCCTCTCACAACGGTCACGAAGCCCCAGCCCAGCAGCTCTAGCCCACCTCTTGGGAAAGGGGCTCTATTTTTTTGGGCAGCTTTAGGGCTGGAGAAAATGTAGTAGCTGAAGTTACAGGACTTTCCCAAGGGGTACACCACTTGTTGCTGTTGTTTTGTTTTGGGGCCACACCCGGTGATGCTCAGGGGTTGCTCCTGGCTCTGCGCTCAGGAATAGTACATTCCTTGCAGTACTTGGGGACCATATGGGTTGCCAGGGACTGAATCCAGATTGGCTGCATGAAAGGCAAATGCCCTCGCTCTGGTCCCCATCTGATTTAAAGATTGTTTTAGCACAAAAGAAAAAAAGAAAAAGAATGACAGTTACTTAGTTACTGAGACCCAAAGTGATGCTAATAATGATTTTTTTTTTAGGGGCGCACCTGGCAGTGCTCAATGATTACTCATGGCTCTGTGCTTGCTCCGGGGATTGCTCCTGGGGGCGCTAAAAGGACCATCTGGAGATGGAACTGGGGTCAGCTGCGTATGAGGGAAGTGCCTGCAACCCCATACGATCCCTGCAAAGCAATCCATATCAGAAACAGCACCCAGGGGCTTCTGTTCTGTAGGTGTTTGAAGATTTTCACAAAGACACAAGGTCCCCTCGGGGATTTGGAAGGCGCAGGCAAGGCGAAGCTAATGAGCAATATTAAGTGCTTCTATAAAATTCACGCACACCTTCGCCAAGCTTGAAGGGGATGCGAGTGGAACAGTTGCCAGGGAAACAGCTGGAGGGTAGAGTCTGTGTGTGCGTGCATGTGCGCACACACGTGGGTTTCAGACCTCCCTGGATATGTGTTTTAGATGATTCTTTTTTTTCTTCCCTAGGGCAAGGCCCAGAGCAAAATTAAATGACATTTACTGTGAATAAAGCTTGGGCTGATGACTTTCGGGGTCCCTTTCTCTCTCCAGGAAGAGCTGGTTAGAATGGGCAGAGTGGGCACTGCAGGGGGGCCCACTCCTGACTTGCCGAGTGAGGGCCAGTTCGGCACAAAGCTCAAGGTCCTCGCCACAGCCCCCTGAAAGCCGGGGAGAGGAGAAGCAAGTGTCCTTCTTTTCCAAGAAATGGGAACATTTGAGAAAAGAACAGTGAACCTGTCATCGACATTTTCTGCTGTTTCAGCAGATGCCCGGACACCTCAGGGTCCCCCCAAGGGACTGGAGTGAGTCTGTGACCAGTTGGGGGGAGAGCCTGACGTTCCAGGTTCTCCCTGCAAGCCTCCAGAAAATGGGTGCTTGGTGTCCCGGGAACACCAGAGGCATGTGAGCACTGGAAGTGTGGGCAGGCCCCCTACCATCTCTGGCAGTGCCCGCTGTTCCTCAGCTTGCAGTCCTGCTGGGACGGACGCCATGAACTTAAGCAGGTGAAGCAAACTCTGGAAAGCATCATGGCCACCCGGGCAAGCCTGCAGGGAACAAGATGAAGTAGGAGAGAGGCGTGGGGTTCTGTCTCCACAAACCCCGGGAGTCCCCGCTCAGAGCCAACACTTGGATCCTGGAAGCGGCTACGTTCAGCCCAGCAAGCTACCAAAGGCGCTTCCGTTCCAGAACTCCGGGGTCCCAGATATGCCAGTCTCTTCTCGAGGCTGACTGCTGCTCGCCAGCCTTCCCCATGGAATGGGCAGATGGTACAGTGGGGAGGGCATTTGCCTTGCACGTTGTTGATCTGGGTTTGATCCCCATCAGCCCATAAGGTCCCCCAAGCGCCGCCAGGAGTAATTTCCTTCCTTCCTCCTTCCTTCCTTCGTTCCTTCGTTCCTTCCTTCCTTCGTTCCTTCTTTCCTTCCTTCCTTCCTTCCTTCCTTCCTTCCTTCCTTCCTTCCTTCCTTCCTTCCTTCCTTCCTTCCTTCCTTCCTTCCTTCCTTCCCTCCCTCCCTCCCTCCCTCCCCTCCCTCCCTCTCTCTCTCTCTCTCTCTCTCTCTTTCTTTCTTTCTTTTTTTGCTTTTTTGGGTCACACCGGCGATGCTCAGGGGTTACTCCTGCTCTGCACTCAGGAATTACTCCTGGCGGTGCTCAGGGACCATATGGGATGCCGGGGATCGAACCTGGGCTGGCGCAGGCCGGCCACGTGCAAGGTAAATGCCCTACCCGCTGGGCCATCGCTCTGGCCCCAGGAGTAATTTCTGAGTGCAGAGCCAGGGAGTAAACCCTGAGCATTGCCGGGTGTGATGCAAAAAGTAAAACAACAACAACAACAACAACAAAACCACCCCCAAAAGGGGTGTATGGAGACAGGTAGCACAGAGGGTAAGGTATGTGCCCGGTCCCTGTTGCTCCGACACCAGGGGGCGCTCTTCTGGGATGGTGCCCTCACCCTGAGCCCCTTATCCATGCTCCCCAGGAATGGTTCACCATGTTCAGGAAACCAACAGTAGGAGCGTGTGCAGGACACAGGAACAGACCTGTGGGCATGGGGTTCTGCTCCCCTGACCTGACCCTGACCTGACCATGGCCTCTTACTTCTGGCCATGAAGGTTTTGGTTTTCCCCACTGGGTCTTCAATGCTTCACCACTCTCTGTCTCAAGGATGACCCCATTTGACCTTTTCTCTTGGCAAACTCCAGCCACTCCCCCTCATGCTAGCCTGCTCCCACCCACTAGCCACGGGGCCCTAGTTTAACTGAGCCATTGTCTAGAATGTTCCACAAAGGCTGCGAGGGGGGGAGAAATCTGAGGGTTGTTCAGTGTAGTCTTTGAATGCCATCTTGCTGCGGGCAAGCTCGGATGTGGTCAGGCTCCGTGGGGTGTTTCTAAAGCTGGGATCATCTCCCGCTCTTCCCTCAAGGGGAGAATCCTCTCTCGCCAACACAGGCAGTGACTGAGGCACAGAAGGAAAATTCTATGTGCAGCGGGTGGCTAGTAGTTCTTCATGCGACCTTTAGAAACTCATGTGTGCTTGTGGAAATGCTATTTCTGGGCTTCACGTGAACGTCTGTCTGTCTCTCTGTCTGTCTATCTATCTATCTTCTCTCTATCTATCTATCATCTATCTATCTATCTATCTATCTATCTATCTATCTATCTATCTATCTATCTATCTATCTATCTATCTATCTATCTATCTCTATCTATCCATCTACCTATCTATCTATTTATTTTGCTTTTTGGGGTCAGCCGGCGATGCTCAGGGGTAAGTACTCCTGGCTCTGCACTCAGGAATGATTCCTGGCAGTGCTCAGGGGACCATATGGGATGCCGGGGATTGAACCTGGGTAGGCCGCATGCCAGGCAAATGTCCTATCCGTTGTGTTGTCGCTGCAGCCCCTCACATGAACATTTATTACACATGCTTATATGTGCAACATAGTTACGACATGTAAGATGACGGTACAGGCACGTGATATTGCACTTACGTAAAATGATGTTTTTAAAAATACATCCTGTGTAGTGAGACAGCCTCAGAGACCTGGTGACGCCTCCCGCTTACCAGCGCTCCCGACCCACAGCAGCTGTGCATTCCAACTCGACAGGGTTTTCTAAGAACCTTAATGCCTCTCACAGCATTTGCTATTTCCCTGCTTCCTCTGCGGAGGAAAAGTGGACTACCTCGGCGATGGTGCTGGAGAGAGATTTTTCCTTTTCCTAGTAAACACTAATGTGTCGTATTTTCCACGCAGTTTAAGTTGATAGAATTCTTAATTTGTGCCAAATGGGTGAACAGTTAGCTCCCTTTTAGAGCTCACATACAGGGATTGATGCCAACAGAGGGATTCTTTAATCCAACACAGGGACTGCTGGAAGCAAGAGTGCCACATCCTTCCCCACGGACTCTGTGCGCTCCTCCACTTTGCCCACGTGCAGCAGGGAACGACCCTTAATCTCTGACACAGGTGCTCCATTGAGTGCTCCTCCACAAAAGCGTTACTAAGTAGCCCCTGTCTCAAAAGGGCTACACTGAGCTCTCACTGGGTCACTGAGAACACACAAGCCACTGCAGCAACAGCTGAAAGTGCTCACTGGCCACTGGGGTCAGGAACCCCGAGGGGAGGCAGTACAGCATGTAGGCTACCTAGAGTCCATCCCGGCATCCCATATGATCTCCTGAGCACCGCCAAGACTAATTCCTGAGTGTAGAGCCAGGAGTAATCCCTGAACATCGCACGGTGTGACCCAAAAAGGGGGAAAAAAAGCCCAGCACAGGGAGAGATAGAGGTTCACGGGCCGCTGCTGCCCACTGGTTTTCCCGGAGCGGAGACAGGTTGAGAAGATCACGAGGGAGGCAGGAGCGCGCTGCGCGGAGCTGCAGCTGCACACAGAGACAGCGAAGCGGGAAAGGGGCCCAGCGGACCGGAGCCACGGTGCCCTGACTTCCGTGTGCTCCCCGGTCAGGTGTCTCCGCCAGGGAGAACCCTCATCTTCATACGCAAAAAGCACATTCCTCTGAATCTTTGTCACCATGGGTGGGAGTTCTAGGGCTTGGGAGAGGTTACCAGAGGAGAACCTTATTTCTGGGTCTCTTGAAAAAGTCCTTTTGAAATATCCTATGAGCGCACAGGGAAGGGTCTAAGTCCTGGGTCAACTCAGATTGACTGAGTTGCTGCTGAGCTGTTGCGGATGACGAGATCTTTTGATTATTTAATTTGGGGTGAAGGGGCACAAAGATGACCACCTCCCCCCAAAAAATACAACATCAGAAATGAGGACAAGGGCAGCGGCAGCCAGCAGAACCCAAGCAGAGCACCCTGAACCTTCTCATTCTGCCATTCCTGTGGCGGCCTTATCTGCTGTCACCCGGAAAGCAATCTGGCAAACATCTGCCAAGTCAGAAACTTTTTTTATTTTTTTGCTTTTTGGGTCACACCCGGCGATGTTCAGGGGTTACTCCTGGCTCTGCACTCAGGAATTACTCCTGGCGATGCTCGGGGGACCATATGGGATGCCGGGGATCGAACCCAGGCCGGCACAGGCCGGCCGCGTGCAAGGTAAACGCCCTACCCGCTGGGCTATAGCTCCAGCCCCCAGGTCAGAAACTTTTAAAGTATTTTTGTGGATGTTTCGGGTCATACCTAGTGATGCTCAGGGGTTACTCCTGGCTGGGCTCTGGGAACCATAAGGGGATGCCGGGGGTCGGCCACATGAGAGGCAAACGTCCTACCTGCTGTACTACTGCTCCGGCCTCCAAATCAGGATTTTTTAGAAAACAGCTCCATCACGCCACAGTCTCTCCGGAATGAAGCTCCAGAGCCTTCCTGAGCATGGGGCTGTAGCGGAGGCAGGCGAAGGGAGTGCCTTGCTGAGATCTGGGGTGAGGGGAGCCATCTTATTTCCCGCCTCCAGGTGCCCACCCAGGAACAGAAGGGGGCACCGCCCCCACGCTCTCAACTGGAACTTGTCTTTACAGGAAGCTGTGACTCTGCACAAAACCTGCCATTTCCCTTGTTTGCCTGGTGTCGCCCACACCATATCCATGGCCATATGGGGGCACAACTCCTGAGCTGGGTGGAACCCACTGGGGGCTTTTGAAAGGCTTGAGCTAACGCACCATCAGTGGTGTGGTTTGCAGGCTGCCCTCATATATGAGGGGTTTGGGAAGAGCCCTGCCGCCCACAAACAATAATGTCCACTGCTACAAAATGTGACTCCCAAGATAGTATGTTCCTAACGCCCAGGAGGAGAGAGAGAGAGGGAGAAAGATGGGAAATGTCTGCCATAGAGGCCAGGTGTGGGCTGGGGGGGCTGCCCGAGGAAAAGGGGGTACCGGTGGTGGGAAACGTGCACTGGTGGAGGGGTGGGTGTCGGAACATTGTATGACTGAAATCCTATCGTGAACTGTTTTGTAACTGTATATCTCACCATGATCCAATAAAAATAAATAAGTAAAAAATAAAGGAAACAAAGGACAGGATGGTTTCTTTCCGATCACCCAGCCACTGACTAAGCTTGCTCAGGAAAACAGCGGTCGGATGAGGTGATGAAAACCTTCCATCTGCAGGAAGGAGTCCACGTAATTTTGGCCAATGTTATGCTGCCCACATTCACCTCCCCAGACAAGTGGCAGCTCTGGCACCCAGCCCAAATCCAGTCTACCACATCCCACAGCTGAGTACATGGAGTGTCCAGGATTTACTGAGAAAGAGTTTGTGTCTTAGCCGGTCAGAAAGGAAAACTGTCATCTCAGTGGGGAAGCTAATCGATGCTAGAATAAGGAGACTGTCTCGAAACGGGCAGCTGCTAACGTTTAGATTTTTTATTTTTATTTTTGGGGGGTTTGGGTCACATCCAGCAGTACTCAGGGATTACTCCTGGGTCTGCACTCAGGGATCAGTTCTGGTGGGCTGGGGGACCATATGGTAGTCAGGGATCAAACCTGAGTGGGTGAGCGCCTATTGTATTATCACTCTGGCCCTAACATTTAGGTTTTTTTTTTTTTTTTTTTTTTGCTTTTTGGGTCACACCCAGCAATGCTCAGACGTTACTCCTGGCTCTGCACTTAGGAATCACTCCTGGTGGTGCTCAGGGGATCATATGAGATGCCAGGGATCGAACACGGGCCAGGCCACATGCAAGGCAAACACCTTACCCCTGGACTATCTATCACTCTGGTCCAACATTTAGTTTCTTAAAAGGGAAAGTTTGAGAAGATGTGAAACAGTTTAGACACACTATTGATGGTTCAGGGTATAAAAAGGAGATTAAGTCAGTTCCATGTGAATTTCAATCTATAAAAACACAAAAGTTCAGAAGTGAGGGACCAAAGTCTGAATTTTTTTTTTTTTTTTTTTGCCTTGGGAAATCTCTCCCGTCCCTTTGCTGAGACATTCGTAACTTTTGCTTAAAAGTACAGTGCATAGCTGCTGATAGTCTAAAACAGAAAGCTGTTGTGATGAAATGACTTCCATGACCAGATGAAGCCAATTTGGAGGCGAGAACAGGACGAACAGCAGGTTTCCTATTTCGCCCCAACTGTGGGTCGGGTTGGGGGGCTGGTGTCACGCCACGCACAGAACCTGGTTTTTGGGTAGAAGACGCACGGGAGCTGGGCTCATTCCGCAGCCCGGACTGGATGGCTAAGTTCTCTTTCTGCCCTGGGTAGTTTCTCATTTCTGCTGGGCTCAGGCACGAGCCTGGGGTGGGGCCCATTTCCCGCTGCTCCTCAGCAGATCCAAGGATGGAGTTTAGCACGTGAGCTAAGGGGCAATGTCTGAGCCGAGGAACAGAAGGTAGGGAGTGTGGGGGCCAGCAGCCCCTCTGTGCTCCAAAGGCAGCAGCTACGCCCCCTAGAGTCCCCTCTGCACTCCCTCCCTCCCTTCGGAGCTGCTGTTCGCTGCTATTTGAGGTTCTACCAGTGGGGCTCGGGGGTGCAGCCCCAGGCTGGGGTCCATCCCGAGCAGAAGGACTCTGGCCCGCACACACAGAGCCCCTTGAACCAGCACTCTGGCTGACAAACCCAGGGCCCGGGCTTCTGTCCGCTCACTGCAGCATGGCCCAACCTTCCGTTCTTGACTATGTAGACGCACGGAAAGGAGAGAGGGCAGGAGAGATAAAAGCTAAACCTCTTTTCCCTTTGCATTCCTTTGTGCCATTTGCTGAAAGGGCAGAAACGGATACTCAGAGGCTCGGCCTGCTGCGGGCACCTGGGCTGAGGCCTTTGTTTCCTCCCTGACCCTGAGGACAAACCCTGTCTGTGGCTCACTGGAGCAGCGTGTGGCCACACATGTCCCGGGGCACCTTGGTTGAGCTCCGATCTGTATGTGGGGCGGGGCAGGGGGCTTGGCTGGGCTCCAGGGAGGACATCTGCCATCACCAACCACCCCACCCCACCCCACCCAAGCCAGCAAGAAGCCAGACCTGGCTTTCAGCCTCAGAACCCAGGGGACTCCAAGTCTGTGCCCGGAAAGGGCCACCGAGGGCAGGACGGGAAGAAAAGGGCCCAGAAATGGCGGAATGCAGATGTGCTGGATGGGTGTCCCATAGCGTCACCCTCGCCGCAGTCCCATCTAATGCTTTGAACAAGAGAAGCGGGTCCTCTCGGGTTGGCCAGCGGTGCGGGGTGGAGGCGAGTGGGGTGGCCTGGCCCACACCTCACTCTCTCTGCATATTGGGGCACACCCCTCGGGTTTACAGACACGTTCATTGTCCACACCCAAGGTGGCACCGGGATGTAAAAATCTGACAGTTCTAAGTTTAGCACTTCTTTTTGGTTCCACGCCCAGTGATGCTCAGGGCTTACTCCTGGCTCTGGGATCACTCCGGTGGTGCTGGGCGGTCGAGGAGTGAACCCGAGCCAGCCACGTGCACAGCAAGTGAATCTCCCCTTGGTGCTATGGCTCCACCTCTCCGAAGTTTAGCACTTCTGGATCTCCAAGAGGGCCGCGGCTATGGAGCTGGTGGAGCCCCAGTCTCCGGCACGTGAGCTCTGGGCCGGCTGGTCTGTCTGGGAAGCTGCCGGCTCTGATGCTGGACAGACGCTTTCTTGCCCAGGGTTGGGCTCTGGCCGGAGCAGCCCCCCACCTGCCCTGCTCTCTGCCAGGCCATGGAGAGGAAAGGGCGACCCCAGCAGTCTGCATAGGGAGGATCCCCACAGCCGCGCTACAGAGTCCAGCCCTGCCCTGGGCACGGTCCCAGAGTGCTAACGCTTCCTCCTTCTGTCACGTCTTTGCCTGAACTCTCCAGTTGGGGACCTTGGGAGGGGGGAGATGGAAACCTGGGCCTCCGCCTCAGGGCCTGGAAGCTCCACCAGATTTGGGGAGGGCAGAGGCAGAGGGCACAGTTTGTGGGTCCCTTCCCATCTGCTGCCCGACCTGTCCGCCGCACCGCCAGGAATGCAACAGCAGCCTCAGCAGAGGTGTGGTTTGTATCTCTGCTGTCAAGATCCACCAGCTCTTTCTCTGACTATCACCGCCACAGATGCACCCACTACTGCAGGTCACCCACACGTCAGTGAGATGGGCTTTGAGGAGCCAACCGACAGTGCCAGAACCAAGAAGTTCCTTTGCAAGCGCGGGAGACCCAGGTACTCAGAGACACCTATGGTCATCTATCTGCAGGTTTCTCCTGAGTGCATGATCCAAACCCAGCACAGAGGCGAGGTCCACAGTGGACAATGGCACAATGGCACTGCCCGTGCATGTGCTCATCTGCTCACCCTCATGTGGAGGAAGGGCACCAGAGGGGCTGGCAGCAGTGGGGCTGAGAAACGACACCTCTCCCTGCCCTATGCCCCTCAGAGCAGGGCGCCAGGGCTGTGGGTGGAGGTTACTACATGTGTGATGTTCCAAGTTTGCTCCTTGACGTCAAACACACACACACACACACACACACACACTCACTGACAAATACAGACACAAGCAATGACACACACACAGACTCACACACACAAAGCACAGAGACACAGACACACAGGCAGACACAGACACAAACTGAAACAGACACACAGAGACACAAAGACACAGAGACACAGGCAGATAGGCAGACACAAAAAACACACACAGAAACAGAAACACAGACACATAGACAGACACACTGGAAACAGACACGGACACACAGACACACACAGACACACACTCACATCTTTCCCATCTGGCCCAAGTGAGCGGGCCACACTGAGTGGGGCCTGTCCCGTCCCGTGTCCTTGGTGTCAGAGTGAAGGAGAATCCTGGGGTGCCCCTTCTCCCCGAGTCCTGCTGACTGTGGCTTTTCCAGGCCCCACCCAGACCCACCCCCAGGGCCAGACCTCATGCAGGAGCGGGCACAGGCTAGGTGGCTGATGGGCAGCACATGGCAGGACACACTTGCTCTACTGCCACGCGCCATGGTCTCCAAACATAGAGCCACGTGTATGCCGTGGCAGGCCGAAAAAGAAAGAAAGAAAGAAAAGCAGGTTCTCATCAGTGGGTTTACAGAGCCCTTCACTGGGTTGCTTTATCCACTGCTTGACAGCTCCAGGCAGTGGCGGGCAGTGAGGGGCAGTGACGGGTAGTGACCTCGGGCTTCTCGACTGAAACCCGCCTCCTCCACTGGTCCTCCAATGTTCTCCCTTGGATCCTGAGTGGCAGGAATTCGGCCACGGTCGCCCTTCTTAAGGGTTCCTGATTCTGGGGGGGCCTCTGTGGGCTACAGGTCGCTGTATATCACTTCCTGCAGCGCCAGCTACGTGGGCTGAATCTTCATTCTCCTTGAAGACAGCGTGGGAGCAGCAACGCGGCCCTAACTGCGGGCGACACAGCTCAGTCTGCTTCTGGCTTCCCTTGCTGAAGCGAAAGGTAAGGGCGCCGCTGCGAGAGGAATCGCAAGCTAGGGTGCTCCTCTGCACGTGAACAGCTGAACCCAGGAACAGGCCGGCTGGCGGGGCCCTGAGGTCAGCTCAGGCCGCGGAGGAGCAGAACAACAGCCAACAGCCATGTGGCGTGAGTGCCCGGAGATGCTTGAGTGCCTCTCCCAGGAGGGCGTGTCTCTGGGCTTCTTCCTACGGACACGCCACGGAGACAGCCACAGCTCAGCCCAAACAGGGATATTTTCTTTTGGGTGTGGGTGTGTGCTGGGGTGTTTACTTCGGCTTCCCCCTCACTAACATGAACACTCAGCATCGTGCTCTGAAAGTGGGTTTACAAATTTTCTAAGAGTTCCATTCAAGTAAAAACTTTTGCTTTTTTGGGTCACACCCGGCAATGCTCAGGGGTTTCTCCTGGCTCTGCACTCAGGAATCACTCCTGGCGGTGCTCGGGGGACCATATGGGATGCCGAGGATCGAACCCAGGCCGGCACAGGCCGGTCACGTGCAAGGCAAATGCCCTACCTGCTGGACTATCGTTCTGGCCCCTCAAGTAAAAACTTTTGGGGGCAGACATTAATGCACCAAGAAAAGCCAAATCACAATCACTGTAAAATTAACCAATGCTTCCATACAGCCAGACCGGACTCCCAAGGGAAGAACCCAAATCCATAAAGAAAAACAGCACAACCAGCCCTGTTCCTGAGACTCATAAATGAATCTCAAAAGACATCAACTAGCCACAAAATTTTCCTGCATACCCAGTCCTGGCTAAGACCGCCTGGGTGATCTGGGGGATGGGGGGTGGGCCAGGTTCCTACCCTAACAAAGTCTCAGCACTGCGCCACACTCCAAAAGCTGACAACACGCCTCCGCTGGACAGCTCAGTTAAATATTCTGGATTTTCTGGAGCTCATAGCCGCATTCGTGGCCACACGAATCTCCAAACTCTACAACACTGTCATCCCAGTAGCAGCACACCAGATTGGATGGGATGTAATGTAGAACCCAACCAATCTCAATGAACAAAAACATGAATGCAGAAGCTTTACTTGTAGCAACAACTTATTAAACTCTTAAACAAGGACTTACTGTCCCCATGGTAAGACTCACACAAATTTTCTTTACTGAAGCATTATTTTGATGATTGCATTAGCTATTTGGTGGTAATCAGCAATATAAAGTAAGTCACTGTGGGCTTGCTATGGGGGCAGGTTTGATGGTTGAGGAAATGGAGATTCAATGCCGGAGAAGGCGACTGTGGTGGAGGGTTTGGGGTTGGGATACTGACTCTCTGTAACATGATCATGAACAACTCTGTAAACCATGGTGTTTAAATATTAAAGTGGGGAACAAAAGCAAAGAAAAATATGTGAAGTCTCAACATTAAAATGGGTGCTGGAGAGATAATAAAGAAGGGGTAGGTTAAGGCACTTGCCTTGCATGCATCTAAGCAGGGTTCAATCCCCAGCACAGCCAGGAGGAATCCCTGAACACAGAGCTGGGAGTAAGCCCTGAGGAGGCAGGTGTGGCTCAAAGTGCAAAGAATCAGAATGACTTGTGCCTCGTGTCTACAAGGAAAATGGTATTTTAGATCAGGACAGGCTCATAAGACTAGAAACTAGGCCCTTTCATAATGTGCAACCTTTAGACTAAAAACTAGTGGTGTTTCTGGCTCTGCAGCTATGAAAAGAATAAACATCGCTGTTTTGGGGGTTGCAGACCCAGCAGTGTTGAGGGGCTACTCCTGACTCAGTGCAGGGGGTCTTTCCTGGGGGGGCATGGAGAGACCAAGCAGTGCTGGCAGGTCAGGCCCTAGCCTCCAGCAAACGAAACATGTGCTAATCCACAGAGCTCCAATTTTTATCTTACATTATTTATCAGAGTCGAGAAACAAATGGTAAACGCCAGTCACTGCAAGCCACAGATCTTAGAAGCCATGGTGAAAACTTTCGCAGGAAATTCTAATGGTTCGAAATCCTTTCTGAGGAGCCCCGTGTGTTTCCTTATGCTCCAGGGGTAACTTTGGGCCTGCAACAACCAGGGGCTATTAGAACTTTTAAAGCTTTGTCAAGATTAGAAAGCTGCAGAAAAGCACCACCGGGGGTTAAAAACAGCCTCCTGAAAGGGTTCTAACTGGATGAATAACGCTTTGCTTTCCCTGACAGCTGTTCAGTAACTGAATACAGCTGGAGAGAGGCTGCTGCCAATGGTTTCAATTTGGTTTGCTACCAGGTTCTCTTTTCCAGGACGCTTTCCAACATGCAGCCTGGCCACACTTAACTTCAGGGCACTGAAAAAAAGATGACGATCGTTTTAATGCTTTGCCCTCCCGCTCCACTCTCCTGACAGCCGCCGACTGAACTGCAGGGACCTAGATTTCAGGTGGAAGAAATGTCACGTGCTAACTGGATCTGGGACCAGCCAGGGTCCATGACCATGATGTGACCCTACAAGGGGAACTTCCAGGGGACCAGCCGGGGTCCATGACCATGATGTGACCTTCAAGGGGACTGTGGTTCATGTAGAACCACGGGCCCTTCATGGGCATGCTCAGTTGGACCTGACAGGAACCACTGGTTGGGACACAGCTCGCTGCTTTAATGAGTAGAGACAGTGTGTGCTGGAAGTAGGGCGCCTGTCTGCTGGTGGGGTGCTCCTCGTACACTTTAGCTCAGTGCCTGTGCTCCTGGCGGTTGGACTCCTTCAGCAGTGCTCGCACGCTTTCTGGGGTGCTGCCTACCTCTCTGGCCGCAGTGCTGTTAGTTGCCTGACTCACACATTCCAGGAAGGCTCTGGCATGCACTGGGCAGTGCTCCAGAGTCCACCCACTCTGCTCTGGTGCTGGGGGAATGTGGGGTACATATGGGAGTCCCCAAGATCAAACTCACAAGCCTCACTCATTCCTGCAAGGACAAACAGGGATGGGGTTGGGGGTTGGCGGGAGGGGAGAAAGCATGTCTCTACGGGCCACCCCCAGGCCTCCCAAAATACCAATTCTAATCTGCAATGAAAAACACATCTCTCCATAAGAGGCCGACCCTCTCATCAGCCAAGCGGTCCGTTTGCTGCCTCGAAAGCAGATGAACATATAATCAGAACTTCACTCGCAGGCCGTGGAGAATTAGGACGGGGGAGAGTTAATGAGAGGCTGCGGGAGCCCAGGGCAGACAGCCACGGCCAGGAAGCCCGATGAAAGGCCTCCTCTGGCTGGGTACAATTCTTTGGGGGTTTATTTTTTGCCTTTTTTTGGGTCACACCCGACAATGCTCAGGGCTTACTCCTGGCTCTGTGCTCAGGAATTACTCCTGGTCATGCTCAGGGGACCCTATGGGATGCTGGGGATCAAACCGGGTGGGCCTTGTGCAAGGCAAATGCCCTATACACTGTGTTGTCACTCCGGCCCGTGACCTGGTGCGACTGTGCTTGACCTAAGCAGCGAGTGATGCCTCTGGGGAAAGAGAACCTGGAAGCAGGGTCCAGAGTGGTTCCAACAGCCCAGGTCAACGTCAAGAACCAGCTACCTGCCAGCACAAACTGCTCCTTTCAGAATCACTGAAAACACGCGGGTAGGCAGGGGCTTGTGGCAGAGCTCGTGCCCTGTGTGGAAGAGGCCCTGGGTTATATCCCTGGCACCAAGCAAACTGGACAAAGACACAAATGCCTTAGACTAGGGTGACCAAGTCTGCAGGGAACCCAAGCCCATTTCAGGATGGGTGTTGGGGCGGGCGCTAGCCCAGCAGGTAGGGTGTTTGCCTTGCAGCGGCTGGCCTGTGCTGGCCTGGATTCAATCCCCAGCATGCCATATGGTCCCCCCCGAGCACCACCAGGAGTAATTCCTGAGTGCAGAGCCAGGAGAAATCCCTGAGCATTGCCGGATGTGACCCCCCAAAAAAAATAGAACGGGGGTACCAGAGGTTGGACGGCGCAGTCTGAGCTTTGCAGCCAGCACTTCTGAACTCTGGGTGGAGAGGCTGCTGGGGTAAGGAGAGCTGAGCCCATGCCATCCTTCATCTCCTCTACCACACATGAGGGCACGGGAGATGCTGGCGAGCCAGGCACGACGACACGAGCACCCGGGCATCCTGGGCAGCTGGGTACCTGCCACATTCTCACGTGATGGAACCGCCCTCTGCGAGATCGCGTGCCCCAGCCCCAGCAGCTGTGCCCCTCGGCTGGGCCTGACTTCCGGTTTCCAGAGGGCAATGCTCCCCTGTGCCCAGGGCGGGGCCTGGCTCCCGTGTTTCACACAGGGACTTGGTGCTGCAGCTTGTGCTCATTAAACCATATCCAACTGTGAGCCACAGGAGGTACCTGCTGACACCAACATGGCTGAGTGGCCGAGGCCACAGGCCCACGGAGCAGGTGTGTGGGGCGCGGCTCATAGGGAAGCTGCTGTTGTGAACAAACAAGCTCCACACCAACTCCTGGTGTAAACCTGCATCATCTGAATTTGACACCACCGCGCGCTGGCCAAGCAAGCCAATACATTCCAGTGGCATCCACACTCTCAGAATGCCCCAGGATTAGGAAAAGCATGAGGAAATGTTCAGAGAGAGAATCAGCTAATTACCCTCTAATTTATCTGTTGGGCAAGTTTAGCGCCCCTGCACTGTATGGTCTATAAATAGCTCCCGGAGTGAGGGACTCACTAGGACTCACTAATCTCTGCTGCCTCCCACCAGCCAGAGCTCTGCGGCTGCACCCTGCGGAGGGAGGCTCGGCCAGGAATTAACCAGCCACCACCCGAGGCTGCCTCCTGGCAGAGCCGCCTCTGCTGCTCCAGGCCTTGGACTAGGCGCCGGTGGGAAGGGGATGCTGCACCCGAAACATGGCAGGGGTGCGTGTGTTCAGGTGTGTGTTTCCACCTCTAGTGGCATGGGTTTATGTGTTTCCACCATTAAAGGGTGGCAAGAATGAATGTGTGTATGTGTGTGCATATGTATATGTGTGTATGTGAGTGCGTGTGTGTTCCCACCATTAACGGGTGACACTGGTGAGTGTGTGTGTGTGTGTGTGTGTTCCTACCACTGGTGGCACCAAAGTGCCTTGAATGACTCACCACGTCTTGCTTGCCTCCAGTCGCCACCAAAAAATCAGTGTGCATGAAACATGCTCTGGAAATGACTTCACTGGTGGCCCAGGGATGGCTCCATGACATGGGCAGGCGTGGGGTCGGTTCCATCCCTGGCACCACCCCACATGCCCCTTGTGACCTCTGGAAACTCAACAAAGTCTGCGTAGACCTCGGAGCAGGGGGCAGGTCGCAGGCGCATGGCACCCACACGCGGCGTCAGGGCCACCAGGGGCTGCAGCTTTTGTGGGGATGGGTGTGTCTGGGGCACACTCAGGTGCTTGGTGGTTACCCGGCTGTGCTGGGCACATGGTCAGCCCCTTCTCCCCGCACTGTCTCTCTGGTCCAAGACTAGTGTTGAGCGCTTTCACTGGAGAAACACACAGAGAGCAACACAGCTCTCACCAGAGGGGAAAATACCCCCCTCGCTTTGGTTCTGTGGCCAAAGAGATGCCCCCAGCGATCTCCCTGCACCCCCACTGTGGCCAACACGCCCCATCAACACTACCCAGAACTATGTGGCGCCAGGGAGAAGCCTTGTAAGATTCACACGACTGACTGTGAGCCCACGGAGGCGGAGCGGTGGGCGGTTAATGATGGGCGCCATTAGCCCGACAGTCTGCAGGAGCCTTACTGATGGGGAGTCGGAAGCAACAGGCATTTCCAAACTTCAATATGTATTTGTGGTGTGTTTTCACAGGAACCTCTACAGCACTGCTCATGGAGGGCCCTGGGGTCACTTCTGACCAAAATGGACACTAGCTGGTGGTCACTCAGGGGACTGGTGGTGCTCATGCAGCTAAGCTGAGGGCCTGGGCGGCATGTGCTGGGCCCCATGAACTCCCACCAGGCCCCATGAGGTTATTCTCCTGACCTAACTTCAGCTATGAAGCAGTAAGTGGTTGGGTTAAGGCACCTCCACAGCCATTTCTTTCTGGAGACATGGTAGGAGGGTTTTTTTTGCTTTTTTTGGGTCACACCCGGCAATGCTCAGGTGTTACTCCTGGCTCTGCACTCAGGAATTACTCCTGGTAGTGCTTGGGGGACCATATGGGGATCGAACCCAGGCCAGCACAGGCCGGCCATGTGCAAGGCAAGCGCCCTACCTGCTGGACTATTGCTCCGGCCCCTGGTAGGAGGGTTTAGCCCACACTCAGCGGTGCTCAGGGAGAATGTAGGTCCTGTGCTTAGGGGTCTCTCCTGGCAGTGCTCAGGAGATGTTCTAAGGTGCAGAGACCAAAGAAGGGTCAACTCAAGGCCAGTGCCTTCACCTCCATGAAGCTCTCCAGCTCTGCTGGAGTCCTAACACCTCTTAGCCTCCATGGAAGGCGCCCCCTGCCTCCTCAGAGTGACCCACGACCCTGTCATGCACTGCCCCTCAAGGGCTGTGTGATTCTGAGCCCCCAGAAGCCAGGCTTTGCCAGGTGCCTCTGCGTCTTCCATCAGACTCTACAAAGTCAGGATTCGGGAAACACAGATCAGAACATCTGACATGCAAGGAAGAATCTACAGGCAATCACAGTACCTTCTATGGGGGTGTGGGTGAGGGACACAGCCACCCTAGCTGTACTCCTGGCTCTGTGCTCAGGGATCACTCCCAGTGGAGCTGGGAGGCAGGGAGGATCAGATCAGAAGGAGAGGATCAGATTCGACCAACGGTCAGACTTTTACGATGGGTGTGTTCTGTTCGCTGTGATGTGGGCAACTGAAGTGTACAGGCTGGACCTGTCAGGCCCCAGCTGGGACGCTTAGAGCCCTGGAATCTCTCCACTCCCTCTGAAGATAGTGGTGGCTAGACTGTGTTTCTATGTTTGCATTTCAACAGAAGCAAACAGCTTTATCTTTGTTTCCGCCAGAGGGGCGAGGCAGTGTGTACACACAGATATGGCCCCCTCAAACTCCCCACCCGCCTCCTAGGAGATTTAGCCATGAAGGACGAAGAACAAATTCTCCAAGCTGGTAACAAAGGTTAGGTCTGTTGCAATCTCTACTGTATCCTGCCGTGCTTCTGACCGCAGTGTTCCTGATTCACCCTGACTGAGAGAACATGCGAGAAATTCTTCCCATCTCTGCCTTAGATCCCGAAATGAATTGAAGGATTCGTTCATGGACTGAAGATGGAATAAAGGCTACTCTAGACTCTGCTTTGGTGCAGATGATGAATTTATTTGCTTATTTGCAAATGATTCAATCTGCACCTCCACGCAGAACCTGCTCAGACACACTGAGCTTTCTCTCCCTCCTCTCCCTCCACCTTTTGTTTTCATAGATACACATGTAATCGGCATATCACATGATGTTCATTTTAAGGATCCTTAGAGCCTTCCCCTAGATCCTTAACTCCGGGAGTCAGTGTCTGGGGTCAGAGGGCCTGTGAATGACAGCTGTGAAATCTGTGATCCAGATGCCAGGCAATGACGCAAGGCTGGGGAGAGAGTTCCGCAGGGAGGAGGGCTCAGGGTCTGGGGCCACTCAGAAACAGGCACGGGGGTCTCTGAGACAGGGTGCGGGGTGCTGGTGCATGGTGACTGCAGAGCCATAGACGGTTCTGGGGCCTGAGGGACCCTCTCTACATTGCTCTTGCAGGGGTATCTGGGGCGACTAAGGCTGTTCACTGAGCCTGTCGTGGTCGGAGTGGGGGTTGGTCCGTGTCATGGCACGGACAGAGGGCGCAGAGTCAAACATCTCCCTGTGGCCTGGGACTGTGGGTGGTCCCTGTGGAGAGAGAAGTAATGCTTCGTCGGCTGCTCCCCCAGTCCTGCTGGGCTTTCTAACCATGGTGGAGTGGACAGTATTTCAGCACTGTCTCCAACCCTCAGAGTGGTGGGCAAGATTGGAACAGATCAGAGGAAGGACAAAGGGGGGAAGGGGAACCTCCCTCCTTTTACGTATCTGAGGCTCTGAGTTTGATCCCCAATGCTACATGCCGTCCCCTGGGTAAGACGGGGTGGCCTACACGTACCGTACTGTCAGCCCGGCTGTCCTGGGGGGCCTGGTCTCTGAGCACCTGTGGTGTGACTCCTGTACAAAACACTGCTAGCTCCCTCCCTCTCTTATTTTGGGGATGGGGTGTGGGGGTCACACCCTGTGATGCTCAGGGGTTACTCCTGGCTCTGCACTCAGGAATTATTCCTGGTGGTACTAGGGGGACCACGTGGGATACTGGGGATTGAACCTGGATCGGCCACATACAAGGCAAATGCCCTCCCTGCTGTGCTATCACTTTTGCCCCCTCCCTCCCTCCCTCCCTCCTTCCTTCCTCCCTCCCTCCCTCCCTCCCTCCCTCCCTCCCTCCTTCCTTCCTTCCTTCCTTCCTAGTTGGGCCACACACCCAACACTGCACAGGGGTTAGTTCTGGCTCTGCACTCAGGGATCACTCCTGTCAGTGCTCAGAGGACCATAGAGGATGCTGGGAATCACACCTGGGCTGGCCCATGCAAGACCAGCGCCCATCCCACTGTCCTCTCGCTGTCCAGCCCTGGCATCTTTCAAAAACACTGGCACTCAAGCTTCTTGTAGTAACTCAGACATGGAAGGGGTAAGGAGAAAACTGTTTCATGTGCTCTTTTACAATACAAAACTACTATGATGTCTTGTCCGACTAAAATAAATGAACACCCATTAATCAAGGAAACCGTGATTAGCAAGGTTATTAATTAAGAGACAGCTTTCGCTTCTGTTGCCAAGATGAAATGCTTGTTGTGCCATGCTCTGACTTATTAGATTTCTTTGTGGGGGCATACTCAGCGGTGCCCAGGGCTTACTCCTGTCTCACTCAGGGACCACTCCTGACGGTGCCCAGGAGGCCATTGTGGTGCCAGTGATTGGCTCTACCTGTGTTCTTCTCTTCATTCTGCCATTAGTAGGCTCGTTAATCCCCAAAATAACTACATCAATTCAGAACAGAGACCTCCTATTTCCCAGACATTTTACCTGAGAAGAGAGACATGCGTGAGGAATACTCTGGCCATGAGAGCTCCACGTGCCCCCTGCTGTGTCTCTTCACCCCTAGCAAGCTGTCACCTTCATCACCTCAACCCCTTCGCTTCTGTCCCCATTTGAACAATGACCTTCCTCCTCAGGATTATCTTGTTGCATTGATAAACATCAAACAAGCACTATTTCAGAACAGTTTTAGATATATGGAAACATCCCAAACCAACAGTGTTTCCCAGCTGCCCACCCTAGCCCCGCTGCTAACGTCTTCTCTGACGGGGGCACGTTTCTGCAAGACCCTCCTCATGACTGAGTGCCCACAGCACCCTGCCGCCCCACCACCCAGGAGACGCCATCACAGACTGCATTTTTTACAGCAATGTCCCTCAGTTTGTTCCTGTGGAGCCGCCTCAGGGAAACTGACTAGAGGCCCTATTTCCTCGCTTCCCATCCACAGGTCGCTCCGTACCTCACGATCCCCACAGGAAAGCCCCTTCTGCTGTGGGCTGGCAGTTCCTCAGACTTCCCTTCTTTCTGACCTTGACCTTGGAGGTGCTCTGTGAGTTTCTGCTCTTTTCCTCAGGGCAGCAGGTCAGAGGTCAGAGCATGAATCACAGGATGTCACACAGTGTTCAGGGCCCGTCGCTGTGGACGCTGACCTGGACCGCGAGCCTAATGGTGTCCACGCTGACCTCCTCAGAAGGAAGCTCAGGAGGCTCAAGCTCACGGGCGCAGGCCCTGCCCCATGCTTCTCCTCACCACCAGGCCCAGGCCTGCCCCATGCTTCTCCTCACCACCAGGCCCAGGCCCTGCCCCATGCTTCTCCTCACCACCAGGCCCAGGCCCTGCCCCATGCTTCTCCTCACCACCAGGCCCTGACCAACAGTGTGCCAAGAGGCTTCACAGCACAGTGCTGCTCTCCTCAGAAGCTCGTCCCAGTGACTCTCAGTCACCCCATTTTGGGGGGTCTCTGTGAGGGCTGAGGGGTTGGCTGTGTGTGCCAGAGATCACTCAGGCCACTCTGGGGCTGCTCGGGGCCTCCAGGTCTGCACCCACCCGCCACCATGGGCACCATGAGGGGGTAGGTTTCAAGTCAGGCAAGCCATCCCCTCCACCCTGCACTCTCTCTGGACCCTCTCTTCTGGAAGGTCCTTATTTTAATTTTGTGGCACAGGCCACGGTTCTATTTTCAGCCTGGCCACGCCTTTGTGAAGATCGGTGATAAGATCCGTGGAATGACTCGGGAGGCGAGCCAGGGACCGACTCTGCTCAGGGTTTAAAATAGGCCAGTCTGCCTTGGGAACACCCGATCTGCGGCCCCAGGAGCGGAGGCCGCGGCAGAGCCCGGAGGGACAGTGTCCCCTTGCTGCAGTGACGTCCACAGCCTGCACACAAGCCGCAGACATGGCCCTTAAGGCCCCGGGAACTTTGGGGGGCCCCTGATGTTCTCAAGCACATAAAGGGGGCAAGGGGCGAGGAGACCCTTCTGCCAGAATGTCCGACCCCACTGCTGCGTGCGAGGAGTCCACAGACACGACAGCGATATGGCAACAGGGGCCGACACATTTCCTGCCAACGAGCTGCTCTCGGCTCGCCTGCTGGTGATGCACCCAGAGCCGGGGTTGCCCAACCCAACTGTGGGCTCCTCCCTGAGATCCTGACACCCCCTGCCCCCATGGCAGGCTCTGGAACCGGCACCCACAGGCCCATGACCTGCCACCCCACTTCATGCATCTGGGGGTCGCCCCCACACCGGATGTTAGCCAAAGGACCCATGTATTCACCACCTTGGGTAGCGGGGGTCTGCCAACAGTCACAGTGGTGGGGTCTAACACTGGACTCTCTCCAGAGGCTCATATACCACAGGACTCTTTAGGCAGAACTGATAAAATGACACTGACAAGCCACAGGGCACTCAGGAGGCGCAAAGGCTGCTGCTGCACCAAGATTCTCTCTCCAGTTCCCAGACCTGACCCACTCTGGAGCCCTGTTAGCGATGCTGCTCACAGCACCGTGGCCTGCCACAGGCCTGCCTGACCATTTGGGCCACTCTGGAAAGAGCCGGCAACCTCCCCACTACTGTCCCAGCGCTGAGTTTAACCTGCTGGTTGACTCCATAAGCAAAAGTTCTAGAACTTCCTATTCTGTTCTGTCTCCATCTTCCAGACAATGCTCAGTGCTGGAAACTCTGCAGGTCTCATCCATGGAGACCCAACTCAGTCTTAGCCTCAAGGCAAGGGCTTCCAAAAAATCACCTGTACTCAGCCACCATCTTCCCCCATCCTGACTCAGAAATCTCGGGGTGTATCCTGGTTCATAGGAGTTGTTTTCAAATATTCTCAGTTAATCGGGAAATTTCCTGCCTGACCCTAGGGTTAGGTCCCGCTGGGAAGCTCTAGAGGAACTTTGAAGGCAGGCCTGGTTGCCTCCATCCTGTCCCAAATGGAGCCCCTTGTAAGTGATGCCAACGAAATTGGATCCTATTAGACAATGTGTGCTCCTAGGACAGGCCTTGGGAGTGGGGTCTGGCCACCTCGTCCTTCTGACCGTGTCACACTGCACTGTCGCATCACAGTGAGTGGTGGATGGTGTCCTTGGGTTGACAATCTCTGAAACACAGGCCTGGCCTCACAGCCAGCCAACAGCAGCCTCACCCAACACTAGGGCTGCCCTCGGGAATGCGGCAGACAGGAAGGGAGAAACGGCCGTCCTCTGTCCTGCGAAAGCAGCAGCTGTCCAGCCAGGCGGATTTCCGATGAACCACCTGTGGATTTCGGTGCACAGCCAGGCCTCTGAATGCTAAAACCTGACTCCTCGTGGTGGAAGGAAGTGCAGAGAAGGGGACCTTGTCTTCTACCTGGAAGCTCTGGCACTGGCTAGTGCCCCCATAACTGGTCTAGCTCCCCTAACAGTCTGGCTTGGCTTCTTTGCTTCTCCAGAGAAAGGGTTGATGGTAAAGGGATGATGGTATTAGGTATTAGAAACATCTGAAGAGCCTGTGTTTGTACCCCAACAACTGGGCTTGCTCAGGAGAGGCTGAATCTCCCTCTGTGTCCAGGACTTCTCAAAGGACAGTCTCTGGTCCCGAACAATGGACCCGGCAGCAGGGAAGTGTTGTCGCCACAGCTGAGCAAATGCAGCAGACAAAAGAGGCTTTCAGCAGCCGCCCGCCCCAGCACACATGCGGAAGCTTCCAGCCGCACCGCGACGGGGACCCCGGAAAGTTTATCTGGCTCATCTTGTGACTGTGAGGTTCTCTTTGCTGCTCCATGAGAGGTGTGGCCCAGACACGGGGAGGCCAGGACAGAGAGAAGGAAACAGGACATTTGGTTTTGAGAGAGAGAGAGAGAGAGAGAGAGAGAGAGAGAGAGAGAGAGAGGAGAGAGAGAGAGAAAGAGAGAGAGAGAGAGAGAGAGAGAGAGAGAGAGAGAGAGAGGAGAGAGAGAGAGAGAGAGAGAGAGAGAGAGAGAGAGAGAGAGAGAGAGAGAGAGAGAGAGAGAGAGAGAGAGAGAGAGAGAGAGGAGAGAGAGAGAGAGAGAGAGAGAGAGAGAGAGAGAGAGAGGAGAGAGAGAGAGAGAGGGAGAGACAGACAGAAACAGAAAGACACAGACACAGAGAGACAGAGAGACAGGGAGAAGGGAGGACTGAGTGAATGACTTAGGGCATATGTAAACCACTGCTGCTGCTGCTAATACTTTTTATTATTAAAAAAATAAAGGCAAGGGCTGGAGCTGGATGGCGTGAAGCGGGGAGGTCCATTTCCAGCACTGCCTCAGGAGGCCCGAGCTGGCTGGCCCTACACCCCCTGGACACTGCAGAAACAACAGGGGGAAGGAATGGGGTGGGGGGAGAGGAGGAGGAGGGGGGAACGTTGGGGACTCTGCTCTCTGCATCCCAACAGCAAACTACTATTACTTATTTATTTTTTTTATTGAATCACCATGAGATAGACCGTTACAAAGTTGTTCACGATTGGGATTCAGCCATAGTGTTCCAGCATCCATCCCTCCACCAGTGCACATTTCCCGGCACCAATGTCCCCCCAGTTCCCCTCCCTGCCCCACCTGACCTCTATGGCAGGCACTTCCCACCCCTCCTGACCTGCAGTCAGAAATTCTTACAAGGCGCTCCTTGCAACATCCTAAATGCCACACTGGCACCAGATGGTAAAGACGTGCCAACCCTTACCATAACAGTTTGTCAGGGCAGTGCCTGGATGACCTGGAAACTGTTTCCAGGCTCCCTGAAACTTCTGTCATGAGGGTCAGATGCAGACTCAGTCCCGACTGCAGGAGGCCATGAGAGAGAGGCCAGAGGTCGGCACGGGCCAGCCAGCGGGAGAGCTGTGCTCGCTCGCACCAAGCACCTGCCCAGTATTTTATTTAATGTTTTTGGCTTTTTGGGTCACATCTGGCGATGCTCAGGGGTTATTCCTGGCTCTGCATTCAGGAATTACTCCTGGCAGTGCTCAAGGGACCATATGGAAAGCCGGGATTGAACCAGGCTGACTGTGTGTGTGCAAGGCAAATAAATGCCCTCCCCTGCTGTACTATTGCTCCTGAAATAAAACTTTACAGAGGGTGAACTTTCTGCCCCCTATCCGCTTCTGTGGGTAGAGCCTTTCCACGAACGGGCATGAGGAAAGGGACATCCAGGAGCCGGGAGCAGACGCTAATGACTCTCAGAATGAACAACAGGCAGCGAGCAGCCCCTTTGATGTTGGCAGAGCGAGGGGGCGGGGGATTAGCCAGTCTGGCGCAGAACATCGGGGCCTGAGCACTCTCCTTCCTGGGGACAGGACAACATGACAGGGCGAGGGCTCACACACTCCAGCAACACCCGCTCCCGCTGTGCCTGGGGCTGCTGGAGTGCCCCCGGGCTCTTCCCCAGTCCTGGTACATTCAGGGGCACTCGGTTGTGGTCAAGCCATTATTCTCGTTCCCCAGACTGCACAGGCGGAGTGACCCCAGACAGTCCCTCCTCCCTTTGTCTCCATGATTAATTAATTTTAGGGGTCAGGGCGGGGCTCTAGGAGTCGCTTCTGGCGTGACTGAGTCACTCAGCCCCTGGGTGCCCGTGCTGCGGTGCCACGGCCTTCAGCGGGCCACGAAGTCAGGTAGCAAATGCAGGTCCTGCAGCAGGCGAGGTGTGCACCCATCCCTGGCCACGAGGGTGAGCTCTGAGTGGGGGAAGCCACTGCCCCAAGGAGCCGCCTCACCATCCACTCAGCTGTTCTCTCCCCATCCCTGGGGGCCAAGCTGGCAGACACAACCTCTTGTTTATCTCTGCTCCCGCCCCCTGGGAAAGAGTTCCTGGAGAGCAGGAGCTGGGTCTTAGCTATCTTTGGCTCTCCAGGGCTCAGAGGTTCCTTATGAAGTGGCTGGTCATGATCCCATGGCGGATGGGAGAGCAATGCTCGCTGGGCAGTGAGTGCCGCCCAGGAGCGGTCAGAGAAGGAAGGAAGCACCTCTGTGAAGAAATCACAGAGCAACAGCCAGGGACAGCCTCATGCATGGAGGGAGGCAAGCTGAGGGCGGGAAGGGGAGGGATGGGGGCTGCTGCCACCCATGGCACCGGCCAAGGAGGTGGATGGTAGGCGGATGGCTGGGAAAGTGGGTGGTGGGTAGGTGGGTGGCAAAGAGGAGTGGAAGCAGCTGATAGGGAGTCAAGGACAGGAATCAGCAAACTGCCTGGCTTGCTGTGATCCTTTCCTCCAGTGGAAGCAGCTCCCTGAAAACACATCATTTAGATATAAGATGGGAACCCCCACCACGCCCCCCCAGTTAACAAAACATTGGTAAGTTCACACAAAAACAACACCCTTGGTCTGACAGCCAGCAATGCTTTTCTCTGTTTACTTGGCACTTCTGTAGTACTTTAACACATACTGATTTATAAAACGTAAACTTAATATCTAATATGCCATCTAAGAGATTTCCACCAGGACACTGAAAGAAACATGACAGGCAGAGATTTCATTCTGAAGTTTGAAAAGGCCAATGAGGCGCAAGACGGCTAAAAAGGAAAAACAGGACTCTCCCAAAAAGTGGGGCAGGAAATAGGGAACCAAAGCATTTCATGTATGTATGTAAGTATGTATGTATGCATGTATGTATTATCAACTTTAAATCCAACTTAAAGTCCCAGTTAGGAGAGAAGCACGGTTGAAAGGAAACACAGGTGTGCGTGGAGAGTTTCACAGCTGGCTCTGCCAGGAGACTGCAGGAATGACCATTTCCTGCGCCTGCTCTCACTGGCTGTCTCTGAGGTCTCTCAGAGACGAAACACAGCCGTCATGGTGCCAGACCAAGTCCTGGATGAAGGAGTAGCTTCACTTGGCTGCGGTTATTCTCGGTAACACTTGGCCACTCCCCAGACTTAGGGCTCTGCGTCCAGAGCCAGAGAGCAAGCTGTCTCTTCAAAGGGCCCCTGTGCCCAGCAGATGGACCATAAACTGGACCAGACTGTGCACACACTCCTCCACCCTCACCCGCCGAACGCATTAACGTTCTTGTCCCTGGCCCATCTGCCCTTTCACACATTCAAACACGTGCAACAGATGGTAGGTAACAAAGGCAGATAAGCTGAGCAAGGAGCGAAGAGTCTGGTGAGAGGCCAGTCCAGAGATGTCCACTGCCCACCTCAGACTAGGGAGCCCACCTGCCGTGCGCCCCAGGAGATCTGCCATCTTGCTGGTAGAGCACTGGCTCCTTGCCACGTCTCCAAAACAGCGTGATGCCCCCAAATCTTCCCAGGGAGATAGGACAGGTGTGTCCACACTGTCAAATACATCCAAGCCTCAAGCACAGAAGCACATTTGCTCTCACCGCCCACCACCCTGGCCTCTATGAAGCCACATGCCTAGGCCAAAGAGGACCGCTGACATCTTGAGGACCCCCTTTATACAAGAGATCATCTCCAAGAACACTCAAATGTCCTGATTTCCTCACTCTGCTCAGAACTTTCCACTTTCTTTCTTAAAATGGCCATTATGAATGTGTAAAAAGGGATGAAGACAATCACCAAAAAAGTGAAATGAAGCCTCTCCAGGACGGCTGGAATAAGCGGAGCCATTGGGATCCTGGCACTAAAGATTGGCTAATACTCCTTCCACCTGGCACGTGCATTTGGGGTTCTTGAGGAAGAGCCCAGCAACAAAGAAGTCTTAGCTTTGCATCAGCAGTGTGTAAATACTGAACTCTGGAAAGTTATGTTGGTTTGTTCTCCCCATTCATTTCCACCCAAATACACACACACACACACACACACACACACACACAGAGTAATACACCAGGTTTATCTGGTAACAAACACACACATTCACTTATTCACAACCACATACCAGGTTATCTTGTAGGTACGTGATAGAGTATCTGCACAGCTGAACTCAAGCGTTATTCACTGAGATCATCAGGTCATGCAACGAACTTCCATAACGTATTTTTTCACAAGTATCTATTAACACATTGTTGAAACAAAGTATACACAGAAAGATTAAAACTTACTTTTGATTCCTAAAGTATTCCATACTCTTTAAAAACAATACCAGTTAAGTCTGGAAAACGAAGTGTGTGAACTACATGTCTAAATATTTAATATATGTAATTTTGCTTAAGATATATTATATATGTATATACACACGATATATAAGTCGGTTCACCAAAATGGCTAAAATTTAAAACACATAATATGTTTTGAGACTATGAAACAACAAATCTTCACCTACTACTGGACGGGAATATAAAAAGACAACCAATTTAGAACAGCAGTCCTAGTGGCTTCTTTGCCACTCGACTCATGGTCCTGAAGTCCACTTCTCAGCATTTCTTCCAAATCCATAAAGACATGTTTTCAAACAACACCTTCACTTTAAAAAGATGTTCAAGAGGAACTCTATTTACAATAGTCAATGCTCCTGTGTGTCCATCAAGGCAAATGGATAAACAAAGCATAAAAGTAGCGGAATTCTATTTTGTAATGTAAAAAAAAAACCATTAAGGAAAGCCAATAACTATGAGTGTAGCTAAAAAAAAAGCTTGTGGACAGAAGAGAGGGAGAGTCCCTGCTTTCTGAGTCCATACCGCGACATTCTAGAACCTGCCTGACCCCCACTAAGTGGCGGCGATTCAGAACAGCACTGCAGGTTGGGTTCGGTGTGGGGATTTGCCGCGAGGACCAGAGGCGACTTTCTGTACTAGAACGGGGACATTCTGTACCTGTGGCTCGGTGCATGCTGTTGCTGACAGAGGCTTGTGGACTGCCCTGTATGCACATTTTCCTGTGACAACAGAAGCGTGAATAAATACTGAGCGCTAGTTACTGACAAGCTTGCTGCAGATGCTGGGAAAGGGCTGTGATAACAAAAATCTTCCTAAATGCTTTGAACAATTATGGATGGTGGATGGAGCCAGCATGTGTAAGTTGATATGCACATGCAGAAGTGAGCATGGTCTGGGGCTGGAGCGACAGTCCAGCGGGGAGGGCGTTAGCCTTGCTCGCGGCTGACCCAGGTTCGATCCCCGGCATTCCATATGGTCCCCAGAGCACTGCCAGGAGTAATTCCTGAGTGCAGAGCCAGGAGTAACCCCTGAGCATCACAGAGTGTGACCCAAAACCCAAATAAAAACTTAACTACTATTAAAAAAAATAAAGTGAAAATGGTAAACATTAGTTGTAGAATCTATGTGGTGAATTGGGTCCTCACTATAAAATCTTCCAACGATTTTGTATAGCCCAACATTTTCATGAGATAAATCAGGAAACAGGCAGATGGGGCGATAGTTGCCAAAGTCGTGAATGTCTCCCTTCTTGAACAGTAGAACTGTCCTGCTGGTTTTCCATTGGGAGGGTACCTTGCATTCAGACAGGTAGTGTGTGAAGAGCCGAGCCAGTGTATTGATGAGTACCGACAGCAGATTCTTCAGGTGTTCGGGTCTGACTTTGTCTGGGCCTGGTGCTGTTCCGTCTTTACCAGCGAGATGGCATTTCAGAAGGGAGAACGTTGGGAACAACATATCCATCCTGTGGAATTTGGTATGTGGGCAGGTGGATGTGGCTATCAAAGAGATTTGAGTAGAAGTCATGGATAATCTTCTCCATTGCCTTTCTGGAAGATGTGATAGATCCATCAGGCGTCGGAGGGCAGTCATCTTGGTCTGATAGTTGGCAAAGGACAGGCGGGCGGTGCGAATGCTTTTCCCGGCTTCTGCTGCATCTTCTAGTATTTCTGCTCTTCTGTCTTTGAGGTCTTCTTTTATCGCTTCTCTGCACTGTTTAGCAAGCTTGGACGTTAACATTTGGTCTCCTGAGGCTCGCGCCTTGCCACGTTGGCGAATGAGCTCGAGAGTTTCTGAAGACAGGCGTCCTTTTGTGTCTTTCTCTCTCGGCATTCATTCTTCGCACAATCATGGAGGTGCTGAACCAGTTGGTTGTATTTTTTCATCGATGTCGTCAATAGTGGTATCTATCCATGTTGCTGCAATGGTGCCAAAGAGGTCCCAGTTGGTGGTTATGATCATTGATGTCAAAAGAGGGGTTCGACAGGGTGATACCATTTCACCAAAACTCTTCAGCACCACCCTCGAGAACATCATGCGACAATTAGAATGGGAAGGAATGGGAGTGAAGATAGACGGTTGGCAACTACACCACCTCTGCTTCGCTGATGACGTCGTTCTAATAACACCAAACATTAGCCAAGCGGCACAAATGATGGCTGACTTTGACCAAGAATGTGGAAAGATAGGTCCACAGCTGAATCTCAACAAAACTATGTTCATGAAAAATGAACTAGTTACAGAGGCCCCATTCACTCTCAATGGAACAAACATCTCTGAATGCAGCAGTTATGTGTACCTAGGTTGAGAAGTCAACATGATGGGCGACCTAAAACCTGAGCTGTGCAGGGAGGAAGAGAGCGGCATGGAATGCCTTCAAAGGCATCGAAGAAATAACTAAAAGGACAAAGAACCTCTGGCTCCAGGAACATCTCTTTGACTCCACTGTTCTCCCTGCATTAACATATGCCTCCAGAGACCTGGGCCCTATGAAAGCAGGATGAGAATGCTATTCGGGTCTCCCAGAGAAGAATCAAAAGAGCTATGCTTGGAATATCATGCCTCACTCAAGTGAGAGAAGGAATCCGGAGTTCTGACCTCCGTCGCTATTCCAGAATCAGGGACGCTGTCTCGTTTGCCAGGGAATCGAAAATCAGATGGGCTGGACATGTAATGCGATTTGGAAACAACCGCTGGACTAGAGCCGTTACCGACTGGATCCCACGGGATGTCAAAAGATCACGTGGCCGCCCACCTACAAGATGGTCAGACTTCCTTGTCAAGACCCTGAAGGAACGGTTTGAGGCTCTTCATATTCCTGAATCAACCAGATGCCATTGGGCTACATTGGCACGTGATAGGGTCCAATGGAAATGTTACTGGCGCCCGCTCGAGCAAATAGATGAATAACGGGATTCAAGTGATCAAGTGATCAAGTGAAATCAGGAAAAAAGGAAAACCAACAACCAAACCTGTTCTATTCCCATGCTCAGGGATCAGTATATAAAATATTTGCCTTGCTGGATACTACCTCACGACCAGATTAACAGAGCAAAACCAGTTCAAGCCCAGGTAGACAGCTCCCAGAAGCAGGAATCGCTGGGAATTTGTCAGATGGAGTCAGGGGTCGGCTATTCCCCCTCCATTTTGTTGAGCCTGGTGGCCCGCCCAGGAGCTGCCCTGGGGCCACCAGCCATAGCATGCGGGTCTCGGAAGGCGCCTGGGGAAGCTGGATCTCCGCTTTCCCCAGGCTAAGCTGACCATGGGGCTCCCGGGAGGACAGATGGGTTTTGGGAGTGGGCCCATCACCTCTGGGGGTCCCGGAAGCAGCCGGATGAGACTTGCCCACCACACTAGCCACCACCTTCGCTGTCTGGACGCTGAGATACTACCTCACGACCAGATTAACAGAGCAAAACCAGTTCAAGCCCAGGTCGCACGGCCGCAAGCGGCAGTGGTCCATCAAAATAGTGGAAACAGTAATGTCCTTTGATCCACTGCATTCCACGATGTGCAGGAAAGTTTGGTGGGAGGGAGAGATAGAGAGGAGAGAAAAGACATACAGAACCCGCCAAGTAGTTGAGGTGTGGGAGGGGAGGGAGGTGGGGACATTGGTGATGGGAGATGGGTTTGGGTGGAGGGATGGGTGTTGGAACACTGTAGAACCAAAACTCTACATGAGCATCTTGCAATTGTATGTCTAAAATGTGTAATAAAATTTGGGAAAAAATATTTGCCCTGGGTTTGATCTTGAGCCCCACAAGATTTACACACACACACACACACACACACACACACACACACACACACACATATAAATTCTCAGGGTCAAAGTACAAGCCCAAAGGAGTAGAAAACGTGTTCTTCAGGATGAAAAGGACTAGCTGGGATGAACTTACTTTTGACAGTAAGCTCAAATACCAAATAAATATTGGAAGCTCACACTTTCTTTGAATGGATAAAACCCTCCCTGGTCCCGGGGAGCTAAAGGGCACCCTGCTCAGCTCTCCGAATCCAAACACACCATAAAGGCGTTCCAATCTACTTCTCTGCCCCTGGTTCCCATTCTGCAACTGCTGGGTTCAGACCGGTTCCCTCGCGACAGAGACAGCTTGCCAAACACTGATGGGCTCTGAATGCCAGCCAGAAGCTTCTCCCAAGCTAAGCAGGGAGTAGCCCTAAGTCCCACCCTGCTGGCCTGGACCTTCCTTGGAGACCTCCGGGAGTAGTCTGTGTGAGCTTTGTATCGCCTGTACACATCTGGATCCCACACCCCAGCAGAACACAGCTTGGCTTGCCAAGGGCTGCTCGGGGCTGCTTCCCAGGGGCCCCTGCTGCCAGCAGAGACCACACAGCGGGCAACTCAGGAGAAGGCCCCAGCCACGAGGAGGCCCCGAGGATCAGCATTTCTCAAGCCTAGGGTTTAGCGCTGTCCACAGGTGATGGCCATGGCGCCCAGACCACGCTGGGAGTTCCTCAGGCCTCCCTCACAATCTTTTCCACCACCTGAGAAGGAGACACCAGTTCAGGAACAGAATCCATCCAGGCACTGGGCACTGCTGGCATGGTGGCTCCTGGGCACCGAGAGCTACTCCTGATTCACGCTGGCCTGGCCAGGCAAGAACACACAGCTAGCTTCACGCTGAGACTACAGAGTCTTTACCGGCACCCGAGCACTGAGGGAATCATGGTTCTTGAGATCGACTTTTCAGTGTCCAAGGTTGGGGGTGGGGGAGAAAGCGAAACCTCAGGAGCCCTAGAATCAGCCTCTCAGAGAGTCCGCATCCAGCCTGCAGGCCACAGAAGGCCCATAGAATCCTGGGCTCTGGCCAGACATGGACGCTTCTGCCAGCGCCTGTGGCCAGTCTGCCTGCATGCTACGGCCACGACTGATGTTACAGATACCAAAGGATGTTGGCAGCAGCAAAGGTGCCACGTCTGTCATAAGGACTTCGCTTGAATAATCCTCCGCCATGCCAAATTCCCAGGGCCAGGGCAACTGGCCTTCCAGTCCCGGCACACTGGACATGGGTCACCAGGAGCTTGCCACGGCTGCAGGAGGCCAGCTTGGGGTGAAGAGACAGCTCCAGGGCTGCGGCAAGCACACGCTCTGCATGATCAGATGCTCCCCTGAGCAGGGCCGGAGGTGCTTCAGCATTGCTCAGTGTGGCCCCAAGAAAAACAACAGCAACATAAAAAAATCAAACCCATGATATTATACCTAGAGAATCCTAAACTCTCTAGGAAAAAGCTCTTAGAAACAATAGATAACTATAGTAGAGTGGCATGGTACAAAATCAATACCCAAAAGTCAATGGCTTTCCTATACACAAATAACAAAAGAGAAGAAAGATATATTAAGAAAACGAACCCATTCACAATGTGCACCATAAAATCAAATACCTAGGAATCAGCTTAACTAGGAATGTAAAAGACCTGTACAAAGAAAACTACAAAACCCTGCTTCAAGAAATAAAAGAGGGGGCCGGAGCGACAGCACAGCGGGTAGGGTGTTTGCCTTGCATGTGGCCAACCTGGGTTCGATTCCCGGCATCCCATATGGTCCCCCAAGCACTGCCAGGAGTAATTCCTGGGTGAAGAGCCAGGAATAACCCCTGATCATCGCTGGGTGTGACCCAAAAAGCAAAAATAAATAAATAAATAAATAAATAAATAAATAAATAAATAAATAAATAAATAAATAAAAGAGGACATGAGGAATGGAAACACATTCCCTACTCATGGATGGGGAGAACCAACACTGTCAAAATGGTAATACTCCCTAGAGCTTTATACAGATTCAATGCAGTCCCTATAAGAATACCCATGACATTCTTCAAAGAAATTGACCAAACACTCCTGAAATTTGTATGGAACAATAAACTCTCACGGATAGTTAAAACAATCCTTGGGAAAAAGAATATGGGAGTTATCACCTTTCCCAACTTCAAACTGTACTACAAAGTGGCAGTAATTAAAACAGCATGGTATTTGGAATAAAAACAGACCTGTGGACCTATGGAATAGAGTTGAGTATCCTGACACTCATCCTCAAACACATGATCCTTTCATCTTTGATAAAGGAGCGAAAAGTATGAAATGGAGCAAGGAAATCCTCTTCAACAAGTGGTACTAGGAAAACTGGGCAGCTACGCCCATGTAAAAATTGAATATGGACCTCTGTCTAACACCATGCACAAAAGTCAGATCAAAATGGACTAAAGATCTCAATATCAGACCTGAATCCATAAAGTACATCAAAGAAAATATAGGAAAACACTTCACAACATTGAAGCTAAAAGCATCTTCAAAGATGAAACACCACTAACATAGCAACTGGAAACAAAGATAAACATATGGGACTAAATTAAACTAAAAAGTTTCTTGACCTCAAAAGAAACAGTGACCTAGATACAAAGACAGTCCACAGAGTGGGAAAGAATATTCACCCAACAGCCATCTGATAAGGGGTTAATATCCAGGATATATCAGGCACTGGTAGAACTTTACATGAAGAAAATAGTCAATCCCATCAAAAAATGGGGAGAAGAAATGAACAGAAACTTCCAAAAAGAAGAAATTCGAATGGCCAAAAGGCATATGAACTTCATCACTAATCATCAGGGAGATGCAAATCAAAACAACAATGAGATATCATCTCACACCACCGAGACTGGCACACATCCAAAAGAGCAAGAACAACAAGTGCTGGCATGGGTGCAGGAAGAAAGGGACTCTTATGCATTGTTGGTGGGAATGTCGACTGGTACAGCCTTTTTGGAAAACAATATGGACTTTCCTCCAAAAAACTGGAAATTGAACTCCCATTTGACCCAGCCATACAGCTCCTGGGAATATACCCTGTAAGGCCAAAAATGCACAGCAGAAACACCATCTGCACTTCTATGTTCGTAGCAGCAGTATTCACAATAGCCAGAATCTGGAAATAACCAGAGTGCCCAAGAATAGACAACTGGATAAAGAAGCTTTCGTACATCTACACAATGGAATACTATGCAACTGTTAGGAAAACGAAGTTATGAAATTTGCCTTAAATGGATGGACATGGACAGGATCATGCTGGCTGAAATTAGCCAAAAAGGAAAAGAACAGATACAGAATGATTGCATTTATTTGTGGAATATAAAAACAGTATACCAATATCCAAGGCCAGCAAAACATGGATCAGGAGGTCTTGTCAGTAGGTAGAATCAACCGCATAAGTGTGTGGGAGTCAGAGGTTAGGTAAGACAGAGAAAGGGACAGTGTACCAATCAATAATTGTTGGAAATGACAATACCAGCATAGAACATTGACTGTAGGCAAAGGGATATACATGATAACCTCTAAATATATGTCACAATGTATAAGAGAAGGGGAGAGAGAGAGAGAGAAAGAGAGAGAGAGAAGAGATAAAGAGCCTGCCATAGAGGCAGCCTAGGGGAGGGGGGAGGCAATCGGGGACATTGGTGTTGGGAAATGGGCACTGGTGGAGGGATGGGTGCTGGGAGACTGTATAACCGAAACCCAAACATGAACATCTTTGTAATTGTATATCTCACAGTGGTATAATAAAATAAAAAAGACAAAAACACAAAACACAAAGCCAGGAAATCCTTCCTGACATGTTGGGGGCGAGGTGGGGGGCAGCCGTTGCACGGAGAGACCCAAGGAGAGGCGTGTGGAGGCGCCACCATGGCCGGGGCAGGTAAAACACGAGAGGCCTCCAGGAGCCAAGGACGAGTCTGCACTGGCACCAGCATGGGCACCTCTGCTCGCCCTGCAGAGTGCCAGGCTTTTTTTTAACTTTTTGGGTCACACCCAGTGATGCTTAGGGGTTACTCCTGGCTCTACACTCAGAAATTATTCCTGGCGGTGCCCAAAGTGACTGAAGCAAGGCAGAACCAGTGGGATGGATACAGCCCGTGAAGAGCCCTGGGCAGTCACACGAGAGACTCACACCTTCCTGGGTGCGCTCCACTGGACAATCTGCCTGCCGGTGCTGCCGGGATGGGTGAAGCACTTCTTCCCAGTTGTGGGTAACCATGAAAACTCTCCCACAGGCTTCTTTTCCTTTTGGCTAATTTCAGTCAGCATGATCGTGTCATGTCCATCCATTTATAGGCAAATTTCATAACTTTGTTTTCCTAACAGCTGCATAGTATTCCATTGTGTAGATGTACCACAGTTTCTTTATCCAGTTGTTTCCAGAGTCTGACTATTATGAATAGTGCTGCTATGAACATAGACGTGCAGATGGTGTTTCTGCCGTGCATTTTTGGCCTCCCAGGGTATATTCCCAGGAGGGGTATGGCTGGGTCAAATGGGAGCTCAATTTCTAGTTTTTTTGAGGAATGTCCAAAGGCTTCAATTTGAACTACCCCAGATTCAGAAAGGATCCACTCAACTCAATCTCATACCAGAGGCAGTATATCAAATGGCTTTTTAAGGAATGAGTTTTTTGGGAAGCCCTGCATAGTGTTCTCACCCAATTTTGGGGGCATACAAATAAATTGGCATAAACTCTGCACCTGTTACATGGAAAGCACCCCGGGATGGTGGTCACCCTGCCCAGAGAAGACTCCACAGCTGCCCATGTAGACACTCATGTATCAACACACAACACACAACTCCGTGTGAAGAACCCAGGTCACCTCTGTGGGGTGGGGCTAGGAAGAGGAGGCTCTGCAGAGGGCAGTGAGGGCACGGCCTGATGTCATGGGCAGCATCCAGAACAGGGTAACCACAGTACAGGCCGCCATTGGGACTGTGGTGGGTGTGAAGAGCTGGTTGAAGGATGGGTCCACCTAAAGGGATTTGTGGCCCAAGGAGAGCCCACGGCAAGCTCCATCCTGGCTCCAGCCATATGGGCGCACAGCAAAACGACCACCACCAGGGGCAGACCCCACTAGCCCCTAAATGCCTATCCCGGTCTCAGTCTTGCGAGAAGTGAGCTTCTGTGGCTTACAGACTCTGGGTCAGGGTCTTCTATTCCAGTAGCCCAAGAGGACAGCAGGCTGCTGTTTCCTTTCTTTTGGTAAGATCTGTATCCCAGCAATGCACACCTCCAAATCATTAATAACATATCCAGGGCTGACTGTACAGTATGTCCATAGTCAATGATTCGATATTAAACTTTTAAATCATAAGAGTCTTCAAATGCTTTGGTTATCCATTAAGAACAGTTTCCAGACCTTCTATGAGGGAGGAAGGATGCCAGGCCGGGCTGCGGAGAAAGCAAGCCACAAGCACACACTAGTGGAAGGAAGGAGGGAAGGAAGCACTCGGCTGGTGCAGCCACTACTAGAAATCAGAAGGTCCTGCTAGTTTACCTCATGGCCCACAGTACTGTAGGAGCGACCTTGAGCACAGAGCCAGGAGGCGAGCCCTGAGCACAGAACCAGGAGTCAGCCCTGAGCACAGAACCAGGAGTCAGCCCTGAGCACAGAACCAGGAGTCAGCCCTGAGCACAGAGCCGGGAGTGATCCCTGAGCACAAAGCCGGGAGTGATCCCTGAGCACAAAGCTGGGGAGTCAGCCCTGAGCACAGAGCCGGAAGTCAGCCCTGAGCACAGAGCCGGGAGTGATCCCTGAGCACAAAGCTGGGGAGTCAGCCCTGAGCACAGAGCCGGAAGTCAGCCCTGAGCACAGAGCCGGGAGTGATCCCTGAGCACAGAGCCGGGAGTGATCCCTGAGCACAAAGCTGGGGAGTCAGCCCTGAGCACAGAGCTGGGAGTCAGCCCTGAGCACAAAGCTGGGAGTGAGCCCTGAGCACAAAGCTGGGGAGTCAGCCCTGAGCACAGAGGCCGGAAGTCAGTCCTGAGCACAGAGCTGGGAGCAAGTTCTCAGCACAGAGCCAGGAGTCAGCCCTGAGCACAGAGCCGGGAGTGATCCCTGAGCACAAAGCTGGGGAGTCAGCCCTGAGCACAGAGCCGGAAGTCAGCCCTGAGCACAGAGCTGGGAGCAAGTTCTCAGCACAGAGCCAGGAGTCAGCCCTGAGCACAGAGCCGGGAGTGATCCCTGAGCACAAAGCTGGGGAGTCAGCCCTGAGCACAGAGCGGAAGTCAGCCCTGAGCACAGAGCTGGGAGCAAGTTCTCAGCACAGAGCCAGGAGTCAGCCCTGAGCACAGAGCCGGGAGTGATCCCTGAGCACAGAGCCAGGAGTCAGCCCTGAGCACAGAGCCTGGAGTCAGCCCTGAGCACAGAGCCGGGAGTGATCCTGAGCACAAAGCCAGGAGTCAGCCCTGAGCACAGAGCTGGGAGTGATCCCTGAGCACAAAGCTGGGGAGTCAGCCCTGAGCACAGAGCCTGGAGTCAGCCCTGAGCACAGAGCTGGGAGTGATCCCTGAGCACAAAGCCGAGAGTCAGCCCTGAGCACAAAGCCGGGAGTGAGCCCTGAGCTCAGAGCCAAGCGTGACCCCCAAGTACTGCCAGGTGTGGTACCAAACATACCTTTTCTCCCCAAAATAACCACCCCTAAACAAAACACTTACGCTACACAGATTCAATCCCTTTTTCTATTCAAATTCTGACCTCAAAAAGTAAAGCTTAAGCAAAGGAAATAATGCTCATCTGTCCAGCTACCTCTCCTCATTGACCCCAGGCTGAGCACAGCCTAGCACAGGGCACTTTCTCCATAACTCAGTTCTGTTCCCAAGGTGTCTCTTCTGAAGCTCCTTCCCCTATGCCATTTACTGCTCCCCACAGTCCCAAGGCTCTTGCGGGCTCCAAAATCTGAGTATGTTTATATGTTATGTACAAAATTCGGGGCTCAAGATATTTGAAGAGCATGTTAGATGCCTATGTCATCGCCCCGAATTTTCCTGAATCATTTCTGAAATTCTTATTCAGAGTTTCAGCTAACATTGAGAAATCACTGGCCACCGATGCTGTCCAACTGATGCAGTAGCTGCGAAAGGTATTTAATGCCCCCACAGATCCCATCACCGCCCGCATCTCCCGGAAATCCTGAGTGCTGCCTGCTCGCTTAGACACTTTGAAATTAAGCTTTCTGTGCTCCTCTGTAGGCACATCTTTGAAAATTTAGAAATAACCATCAGAGGCAATCAGTAACAAGACAGACTCAGAGTAGCACCTTTCCTTGAGAGACTCCTGGCCCTCAGCTCTCTCCCTGCAAGATCTTCCTGCTTCCCTCTGGGTGGATCTGTGCCCAGAGGTAAAATGGGATTTTCTGGATCATCAGAGAGTTTTTCCCACTGGAAGGGCCTTAATTGGAGCAGCTCTGAAAATCTCTTTTGCCAAGAGATATTAGAGACTCATAGGATCCAGATGCTGGGCTCTGGCCGGCTCTAGGGGACGTCCTTGCACCTGCCCCTGGGCTGGCTAGAGAGAACCTAAGCTTTTATCAGGTCTCAGTCTGGGTTTCTCAGCTTAGAACAAGGAGAACCTGACCTGCAGGAAGGAGTCTTTCTGGTACCATTGCTCTTGGGACGCCTCTGTGAATGCTGCTGTGGTGCTGCTGATCAGACACGTGACAAAGCAGAGCCAGGAACTCGGGGGGATGCCGGAGCCTGCCCTGGAGAACATGAGGAGCTCAGGTGGCCAGCGGGGACAGCCTTGCACCGGCCGGCATGTCCATGAGCTCGCAGCAAACAGTCTCAGAACTAAAGCCCCAGCCCAAAGCCAGAGAAAGGTGAGCCGGCGTCACCCCGGGGGAACGTGATCAGTGGCTGGAACCGGCACAGATGAAGCAGTTCTGAAAGGGCACCGCGGAGCAAGAAAGAACCAACGCATGGGGTCAGACGTGGCTTGGAGAAGCCAGAAGGGGCCAAGCGGAGAAGGGCAGAGCTGCCTCCAAGCCCAAGCACCCTTTAGCATCATTTCCCTCAGTGCCTTTCCATTCCTAGCTGGGTCTGGGGAGGCGACCTTGTCTGAGAGCCCTAGTCCCGACTCTCCGGAGCCCATCAAGGACAGGAGCACTGCTGGATGCTGACTCAGCTGCTCGTTCCAGGAAACCTGCCGTGAAGCAATTCTGCAGTGGCGGGTGTGTCTCATTCTGCAGAATACGCAGGTTCATTTCACAAGTGACACTTTACTTAAGGTAGGACACACTGTTAGGTGAGACTCTAGAATTTTCTTTTAAAGGACTGCTATTTTATTTAGAAAATCCATCTATCTAGAGTGCAGAAGCTTCACCTGGTAAGTTCATTTGGGACCTGCTTACTGGAAGTGGACAGTTTAGTTCAAATAGTGTGTGGCCTTTTTGAAATCCTAAGGTTGGTGAAATCAAGCAAAACTGACTTGTTTTCTGCACATCAAACTCAAGTCACACTAAGAAAACAAGAAAACTTCCTATAAACATGCTGTACCCAGCGCATCAGAGGGCGAGTGGCTGTCACAGGACAAACTCTTTCCACTAGAGTCTGACCAGCTTCTGTCCTTTTTCCTCCAGCTATGTCCATCCAACTTACTTCCATATGCTGTTTTTAAGTAAAATACTTACTAAAACCACTAAGTTTATATCAACAATAATAAAATACAGAGTTAAGACTCACAGAGATAAGAGTCATTTGCTGGAAATGAAGAGCTTATTAAATCCTAGAAAGTCTTTTCATCTGTAAGCTATTAGTCTAAAAACCCACGTGACACTTTCTTCCTTGGGGTGAGGATTAAACAGCTTACAGAGTATGGCAGGACATGGGCTACAGACCTAGTGCAGTGGGTAGGAAACTTGGTCTTTGCACATGGCCACGCCTGGCAGAGTGAGCCTGAGCTCCATACCGAAACAGAGTATCATAGGACAGATACAAACAAGACACCAAACACTCCAAACATCATTTCAAGACTAGGCCTGACATTCCCTAGAAGGTTCAGTTGCTTCCTCGGGGTTATTCTCCCACCAGAGCTGCAGGAGAGGGCCTCTGCGGGTTCCCAGGGTGCGATGAGACCTGAGCTTTGATTCACATCACTGGGCCGTTGTGACCTCACAGCAACATCAGCACGAGTCCTGGTCCCCGTGGGCTCCTCCTGAGACTCCACATCCCACACAGGCTTCCGTGGAATCAGTTTCCCAATAACTGAACTGCAGTTTGGCCAGGAACAGAGTTCTTGCGAGGAAGGAGTCAGCCAACTGTGCACCTTAAATGTTCTGCTAGACTGGAGCTTTTGGAGGTGGGCAAAAATAAAAAAAAGTGGGTGCAGCCTTGCAAACTGCCTCGCCATTAGAGAAGGAACAGCAGAAATAAAGCTCACACGAGGCAGTCAGCGCAGGACACTCCCGACCCGGCCCTGACCTTTCCTCTGGCACACAGGAATGGCTGCACGTCCCACGGCAACACATCTGTGCAGCTGTTCCCGCCAGGAAGGCCCCTCTCTCTCCCTCTCCTCTCTCCAGCGGGCCTCAACACACAGCCTTATAAGAGGTGGAAAAAAGTGGAGAAGAAAAAAAGTCCATTGCATTTCCATAAAATTCCAGGGAGGGAAAAAGCCCTGTACATTTATAGAGGAAAGCGCTTTTCGTAGTTGAGGGCTGGTTCCAATCCATTGGAGCCCAGCAAAGCCTCCCGGAGACAAGCAATCCTGGTGTTCGAAATCCTTTCACCAAGCCAAACCTTCCAGTGTGCAGCTGTTAGTTCGCTCTCTGTTAATAAAGCTCCATTAATAAGGACTTTAGTCGCAGGAACCGCACCCGGATGCTACTTCTGCTTCCAGAGAGCCCAGACTGTGTCATTCTTAGACCACTTCTAAACCCCAGCAATATGCCACCACTCCTCCTTTTCCCAGGAACAACTTCTTACAATAAGAATATTCTCATTAATGAGGTCCCCGAGCATGAGACACTATTTGGTTCCCTTCTCAACATTCCTAAGCCACTGCACTAGCGGACATGCTCCGACACCTTCGGCTCTCCCCCGTCAGCACGAGGCAGAAAACACCACAACCTGCTGTGTTTCCCCACCTGTGCGAGACCCAGGAGAACAGAAAAGACGAGCATTTAAAACTGCTACAAGAAATGTGAGGAGGTGGTTGGAAGAACAGGGGGACGTGACCCTGTACAGTCAAAGGAAAACAAACTGGTCCGTTCCCTTGCACTGAGAAGAATCAGGATGCCATGCCATGGGGTCCCCGACCCTAAATCACCATTCCCACCCAAGGAAGGGGCACGGACCCCGGGGAATATTCCGAGAAGCCTCCACCCCCACCACGCAGCCCCGCCACCAAGCTCCACTCCCGGCTTGAGCATCTTCCCGGAGGGAACCGGATCCACTCACTTCACTGACGGCTCCTGTTCAGTGACCCAATCTGAGATTTTTAAGCAACATCAACTGTGGCCTTCACCCCACACTGATTCAGTCTTTTCGCAGCCAATTTTTTTTTTCAAAAGAAGGCCAGTCTTCCCTCCTAAGTCTCAATGTTTCTCTCCTCTGGCCTATTTCAAGTACAAAACCAAACTGCAACCCAGTTCTTTGGAGCAAACCGCCTGGCCATCGCACAAACATCGCATTCATTCACACAGCTGATTGGAAGAGCACTCGAAGATTAATGAATGAGGCTCTGGTCCCACACCCATGACCTAACCTCCCAAACACTCATTTCCCAGCCTTAGAGAAATGTGGGTCTTTTTGGTACCTTATCAAGGTCACCCCTTCCCCCCATAAACATTACTAAATCGATACACAATTCATAATGGTCATATTATACCCTGGCTGCAGAAACGCAGGCTTGCAAGATTCTAGCAAATGGTACTGCAGGCGGTGGAGATGAAAACGTTGAGCTTACATCAACACGTAGGATGTAAGCTCAGCCCTGATGACAGGGGACCCTCTCTTTCCACAAGAGGTGAGGTCTGGGGTCCATTCAAGGGGTTCCTGCTCAGGGAAGGGGTGAACCCGAGCAAAGCGGGTAAGGCAGAGTGCAAGGCAAAGGAAGCTGACTCCCAGTACCCCACCTCCTCCAGTCTTCAGGGCCCTTCACGGGACCCCCTTTCCTGGAAAAGGACAGACACATGAAATCGGGGGTTATCTGCTGGGAAACTGCCCAGAGGGAGAGCCCAGAGGCACGGAGAGGGGGGTCTACCTGGGAGCCCCTGGCTCAGGCGGCTGTGGCCAGCTCACCCCGAGGCCGGCAGCCAAGAAACCCCCCGATTGCCACCCCACACACGCGTGCCCCAAAGGGCTTCCCGGTGCACCCCGCATAAATATTCTTGTTCTAATAACAAAAGCGAGCCCCCACCTCGCCCCCTCATCTCCTCATCGGCCACCACATCAGCCCCAGGGCTGTATGGCGGATTGCAAAGGCCAAAGAGACAAAAGGCAGGAGCCAGCGACACGCAGACCTGGACAGGATATTTTTTAAAGTGATCGGGACCTCCGGGTCCAGCACCGGCTCCTTCGGTGGGGGGGTGTCCTGGGGCCGCTGGGCAGCCTCCAAACGGGCCTGAGAACAGACGCCGCATGTGGGGGTAGGAGAGAGGAAGGAGACCCCGAAACTTTCCCGAACTGCAGCAGGCCGGTGGCTCCGAGGGTCCCAGGGCGTCGACCCCGGGAGGGACACCCTCCACCCCGGGGTGGCGGCGCCCCTCGGCCGCCACAACAAAGGGCTGCAGGACACGGGCGCGGCGGGACAGCAGCGGCGGCGCCCCCCGGGCAGGCTCCGAGGCCGCGGCCCAGCAGCACCGCGGGGTCACGGCGGGGAGGCCGGGTCCGACACCCCCGCAGCCCCCGGCCCGCAGCGGCGCCGCCCCCTCGGGAACGCGGCTCGGGGCTGCAGGCCGGGCTGCGGGGTTCGGGCGCCCGCACGCGGCCGCCGCCGCCCCAGGCCGCGGCCGACACAAAAACCCGCGGGGGCGGCCGGTCCGCGTCTCGCCCCGCGCCCCCAGCCCGCACCCACCTGGGGCTCCGGCGCGCGGTGCCCGCGGCGTCTTGCCCAGCGCCGTCCAGACGTGGCTGCCCAGCAAGCAGAGCAGCAGCGCGGCCGCCCTGCGCATCTCCGCGCCTGGCGGGGCCCCCGGCGCCCGGGCTCGCGGGCAGCGGCTCGTCACGGCCGGCCCCACGCCGCGCCCCGCTCCATGGCGCCCGGCTCCGCGCCCTCCCGCCCGCCGCTCCCTCCGCGCGTCCCGGCGGCTTCCCCGAGAGCCGCGGCCGCCGCCGCTCCTTAACCCCTGGCGGCCGCCGCCGCGTCCCGGGCCGGGTGCCCCCTGGCGGCCGCCGCGCACGCACCGGGTGGCCGCGCCGCGCCCGCGCCCCGCACCCGCCCGTGGGCCCCGCAGCCCGCGCGCGCGCCCGCCCGGTCCCCTCCGCATGCGCGCGCCCCGAGCCCCGCACCTGCCCGGCCCGCCCGGGGCCCGCGCACCTGGCACGGTTTGGGGTGGTGGTGGGGGCGCGCGCGGCGCTGGGTCACGCCTTCTTGCGGATTTTCAGGGCTCCGAGTCCCCATCCCCCACCCCTCCGTCCTCGACACTCGCGATCCACGTCCAGGGCACAGACCCGCCAAGCCCCTGGTGGGGCGCGGGGCTTTGTGTGCAGTCCTGGGTGTCTCCAGGGGCGGATTGTGTCTGGAAGGTTCTGGAAGGTTCCGGGGAAGTCCGGGAATTTATAAACATACACACCCTTCCAGGGACTTTTTCTTTGCATGTCGACCCCGTTCCCCCTCCCCACTCCCCTGGAGGATTTGTTTGTTACCCTTGTTATCCAGTGTGCGGATGAGGAAACAGAGGCCATGAAGTACGTTAGGGGCTTGGTGCTGGAGCAGAGCCAGGATTAGAATCAAGCAGGCCTGAGAGACAGTTCAAGGAGCTTGCCTTGCACTCCGCCCACCGAGGCTGATCCCGCCACCCTGTAATGTCTCCTGGGCACTACCAGGGAGGGATTAGAACCCTGAGCAAAAGAAAAGGCAAAACCCACAAAATCCTCCAGCTTCTCCTAAGCGGGGTGTTCACACAGGCCACACGCACGCCAGCTACACCCTACTCCTCTCTCTCCAGCTTTCCTGCCAGGAAACCCTCATCCCTCCAGCCTGCACCCCGTGGTCCCTTAGAGCCAGCCGGGGAAATCCACACACCTGCCCGCCAGGGAGGTCTCTTTCTGCCACTGATCACTCAGCAGTAAGGCCTGGCAGGCACCAGAAGAGAAGAGAGGATGGCGCGTACCCCGAAGTTTCCTGAGCACCAGCAGGTGGAAGGTTGCCCATATGGCTTCGCCCCAGGACCACTGCTACTGCTGGAGCCCACGACACACTTGCCCAGGGTGGCCGGGAGGAAACAATCCACAGCCAGCCGGATCCAGGAGGTCAGGATGGGTTGGGTGATGAAAACCCACAGTTTGAATGGGGCTGGTGCGCATCACCTGACGCCCCGTCAGACCTCAGGGTGGAGCCGTTGTCTGCTGGGAGGGGGAGGGGGCAGTGCGCACCTCCCAGGCTCTGCCGTGTGGCTGGGTGCAGGAACGCTCTGCAGACGGTCCAATGTGTTGGTTCATGCCACTTCCTGAAAATTCCTGGGAGTGGAAGGAGTGAAGGAAAAGAACTCAGGAGGGAATAAAGGGATTTTTTTTTTTTGTAAAGGGAAATTTTATTAGGGGGTTTCCAATGTAAACTGTTCTCCCTGCCCTGGAAGGGTCCAGTTTTGTAGAGAAAATGAACCCAGTTTTGTAGAGAAAAGGTAATAGACTAAGTGAGAATCCATCATCTGAGAGAGAGGGGGGAGGGAGGGAGGGAGGAGAGGGGAGAGAGGAGAGAGAGAGAGAGAGAGAGAGAGAGAGAGAGAGAGAGAGAGAGAGAGAGAGAGCTCAGATTCTCTCACCCAGTTTTCCTCAAGTATAAATTCCATGCAACTGGACCCAGCTCCCTCCAGCTGTGACCAGATTGTTTGGAGAATCTAATCCAAGCAAGTTCTGAATCTGGCTAATGGTTTTAGTGAGTGCTGTCGCCCCAGTATCAATGGTCTGGTTTGGTTCCTGGACTCTATAGCTATAAAAGATGTTACAATAGAGGGAAATGGGCCTGTGACCACGATCTCCTGACAGAGAGTTCTGGAATTTTTAGAGCCCATCCTTTTGGATCTGAGTCTTGACAATTAATGTTCAGCACAACAGTTATGGTTACTATGTATAAACAAATTTCTGTGGGTGAGTTGCTCAGAGGCTTAGGTACATCCTAGCAACATGAAGGGTGAGGCTTGCATGAGCTATCCCAGCTACCCCGGTGAAGCAGAAAGGTTAAATATTTAACTCTGAGCACAGCACAGGACATTCTCCAAGGCAGCAAAGAGCTGGACCCCTGCCCTGACAACCTACCCCCACCCCTCACTTGGGGGTTTGTTAATTTCTGGGTGGGAGGTGAGGAAAACACAGATGCTGCAAAATGGCACTTGCCTGAGTTGGGGCAGAATAATGTAACAATTGCGCACTCTCCTCTAGTGGAAAGAAAAGAATGGGGCTTACCTTTTCCCTGTTTCAACCCTCACACTCCCACCTAGTTACTGGGAGGTGGTGGGAAGTCACAGCTGGAGGAGGGGATGACAGAACAGGAGCAAGTCGGAAGATTATTCCTTTTTGTTCTTTTTGGGTCACACCCCGGCTATCCGCAGGGGTTACTCCTGGCTCTGCACTTAGGAATTACTCCTGGCAGTACCCGGAGGGCCATATGGAATGCTGGGGATTGAACCCGGGTTGGCCGCATGCAAGGCAAGCACCCTCCCTGCTGTGCTAGCGCTCTGGCCCTGGATTCTCTCCTTTAACGCTTCCAGGTTGCTCTTACTCAAGCCTCAGGTCCTGGGCTGGGAAGAACCTTGATCGCACTCCTTGAAATTGCAAGTCGCCTGACTCTAGCATTTCGCCTGACTCTAGCATTGTTTCAACATTCAGATCCTTTTCGCCAGAAGCAGAGAGGCCACAGACAGACTTTTTCCTGGCTGAATTTTCCGGAGACCTTTGTCTCTGGGGCCCCATGTCAAGGTTTCCTAGTTCAGGCGATTTGTTCTATTGAAGCTTTTTTCCTGATGTTGGGGCTCCCACAGTGGCCTTGCGATGCCTGACTCAGCTTCGAGAGGCCCGTTCTTTCTTCTCCCCTTTTTCCTGCTGCTCCCCCCCCCTCTCATCCCCCCGCCACTGCCCCCTCCTCCGTGTCCCGGACCGAGAAGCCAGAGTGAGCAACAGACTTAGGAGTTTGGTCCAGGTCAGGAAATGCCTCATACACTGTCCGGGCTTCTGCTGGCCGATGCTTTTGTTAGATAAACCGCAGTCATGGGTGGAGGTGATAAGCGCCCAGCATTTCCCCTCAACCAGTCTGCCATCCGTTTGAGAACAAGGAAGAGGGCTGCAGAGAGTCTGGGGCTAAGGCATTTGCCTTGTGTGGAGCAGACCCTGGTTTGATCCCTGGCTCTGTGTAGGGTCCCCCCAAAGATTGCCAAGTATGCTCTTGAGCACAGAGCCAGGAGTAAACCCTGAGCACCAGCAGGTGTGACCAAACTCCCTGCCTTCCTCCAGATGGGATGCCTAGCATTGAAGCCAGGTCAGCCGTGTGCAAGGCAAAGCGCCATTTTACTACCTCTGCCCCATTTCTATCTCTGTACTATCTCTCTGCCCCCCAACTTACTTTCTTTGGGTATCTACACCGCCTTGTCAAAGCACGTGATTCTTAGTAAGACTCTCAAGACATTCCTCCTTTTCCTTTTCTCAGCAGGGAAAGGCAGTGGCAGTTGAGTGAGGGGATCTGCCTGCAGCCGGTTAGACCTTGGGAGTGTAGGTTGGCAGCTGACTGCGGGTTTCCCCACTTAGTGATTTGGACTTTCTGAGAAAAAACCAACGTAGAGGAGGAGGGGGCAGGGTTGTGCTCAGTGTTAGGGCCCCACAGTGCACCCTTATGCCCCACCCACCCCCAAATCAAATGAAAGGAAGAGAGGAGTGGAAAGTCGTTTGTCCTGGAGACGTGACTAAGGCTGGAACCGTGCAGCCACCAAAAGATTCCGCCCGTCCTCACGCTCGGAAGATCTGAGTTTCTCTTCAAATATCAGCGTCCTAGACTCCAAGAGGGACTTTGTGTCTCCAATATTCCTTTGTGAGTCAGGGGTTCTGCTCTCCACTCTCTCAATTCTGCTTGGCAAACTTGCCTGGTGAGGGACGGCTTGATGCTTCTGACAAGAGGAATGGGCTGGGCAGTGGGACGAGGAGGTCCCCTGATGGGCCGGGCAGACAAGTCTGCTACTTGAGATTTACCACAGGGAGCCGCGATTCTCTGTGAGAGGGTTTCTCAGCCGTGAGCTTGGCTGGGTTCAGGGAGGTCCAGAGAACTGGCGAACATTATTTCCAAGTGTCTCTGAGGGTGTTTCAAGAACAGGGTGCATTAAGCTGGGGGCCGGAGCCTAGCAGATGGCCCTGCCTGGCGTAGGCGGGCATCATGTAATCGCTCACAGGCCAAGATGGAGCCCAAAAAAGCCGAAAAGGAGGAATTTGCAATCTGCATTTGGGCTGGGGAGCTCCTTTCTTTCTGCCTCACAGATAAGTACTTTTGACTCTGGGACATTTAGGCTTAGAATTGGGGCCCACAGCATGGAGCCCTGCCTCACCCCCTGATGCCCAGGCCTTTGGGTCTGGAGCAATACCCCTAAATTTCCTGGGCTCTCAACTTGCAGATAGCAGAACAGGGATTGCTTTGTCTTCAGTTGTGATTCAGCCTCTCTCTCCTCTCTCTCTCTCTCTCTCTCTCTCTCTCTCTCTGTCCTCTATCTCTCTTTCTCCCTCTTTCTCTCTCTTCTCTCTCTTTCTCATTCTCTCTCTCTCTCTCTCCCCACCCCGCTCCTATCCCCTGGAAACCCCTGACTAATACAGTCAGGAAGCATGAGCCTCCTATGGATCTAGATATAATAGAGGGATCCAGGGTCTGGCTCAGTGTCTAAAGCATCTGCCTTGCAAGTGTGAGACTCAGAGTTGGATTCCCTGGGGCCACTCATGTATGCCGGCATGGGAGATCTGACTTCTTTCATTGCACTACAATGAAAGAAGTGTGAGCACTCGAGCAGGAGTACCACTCAACGAGCTCTGCGTGACGATAGGCTGCTTCTCTCTGCCTACCTCCAGGGTCTGCCCTTCCCCCACCATGCAGCTCTACCTCGATTCACTATCGGCTGACGCAGGTAAGTGTGACTGATTGATTGGAGGCATCTGGATGCACTGGCGGTTGCCACGTGGGTGCTAGACCATGGGGCATATGATTTTATTTTAGAAATGGTTCTTTTGGGACCAGGGAAGTGGTTAAAAGAGGGCTAAATGCATGATGTGTGGGAGGCCCTTGGACAACCCCCTGCATCACATGGTCTTCCCCAAACATCAAACTGGGGGTAAGCCCCGATACCTTTGACTGTGGCCACTACCCCTGTCTTTGTTCTTTCTTCCATTTCTTTTCCACATGGGGAAGGAACCGGGTGGTGCTGAAGGGGGACAGTAGACACCCCAGTAATGATGTGTTTGATGCTTGGCCGATGGTGTTTGGGGACCCCTTGGACTATCCCATGAAGCTGGGGGAGGGGTGGGCAATGCCATGGCAGGGATCAAACTCAGGGCCTTGTACTCACCTGGACTCTCCTGCACTCAACCCATCGACTCAATGTGTAAATCTGGTTTGTTTTCAGATAAAATAAGTTTGGAGACAGCAATGCCGAGGTATTACTTCCCGACTCCATCTGTTCACCCCTCACCTGGGCTGAGCTGTGGGCCTGGATCTCAGAAGAGCCTGGGCGTATGCTCCCAGGAAGATGGTTTGTCCTGTCTAGTAAGGTGGGGACATGGGGATCTGGAGAAATCAGCAACAAGCGACCCGTTGGATGCCAGAAAGGCGCACTAACCACCCACGTGCCCAACACCCTACCGGCATCAGCAGTCTCGGTTCTCAAAGATCAGTGACTTTGATCCTGGCAGAGATCACTATGGAGGAGTTCATTAAACCTAATAAGCAGTTGGGGCGGAACAGGAAGATGCTATTTCCCCCTGCTGCCAAAGCCTCGATTACAGAAACAGGAAGTGCTAATGAGCCAGGAACACCCAGCCCTTCCCGGAAGAACAGGGGACTCTGAGTAAGGACCCCTTGCTACCGTGGCCAGGAGGGGAGAGTCCAGTCATAACCCCCAGGGAGAGGAGCTGGGGGTCAAAACTGAGAGCAGGGGGCTGGAGAGCCAGGGCAGGGGAGAAGGTACTTGCCTTATGGATGTGCCAGACCCCGGTTCCGACCACGCTCTCAGTGGCCCAGGAAGCTTCTCCCACAGGTCAAAGGCTTCACTCGGTGCCCCAGAATTTCCCCCAAACAAAAGCAACAGAAAGGAACTGGAGGAAAATCTCGAGGAATGTTCAAAACAGAGCGCGATGTTTACCACTTAAACTTGCTTTGGCAGAAGCGAGAACAGGGAGAGGATCTGAAAGGTGTGAGGGTCATTCAGGAGGCAAAAGAACGTTCGTTTTCTCTGGCTGACCCCAAAGCTGTCCAGTGCATGCGTTGGAATGAGGAGAGTGAAGTCAGCATAAGAAAAAATAAGAGTATTTAAGCACACACTCAGGACTGCAATGATGAAATGGCAATAATCATTTTAATAATATTAATAATTTCAAGATGACACACAAAACTGAGTCAAGACGTTTAGATTCGAATCTTCTCCAACTGGACCCAAATAGAAGCCGAAGCACAAGCGATGGCCCTGGGGGGATTCTTTCTCCAGGAAGTCATTCTAATGTAGAATCAGGATTTTTCTGCACCTCCCAGAAAACTGGAGACTGTGACCCTGACTATTCCATGCCTTTTGCCAGTTGATTCCGTTTCTCTTTCTCTCTCTTATTGTTTCTGTATCCGAATGACCGCCTGGCTGGGCAGGTGGGTGAGGTAATGTGACAGTGGATGAGAACAGCACATGGTTGCCAGCAGGCTCTGAGCGTCTGCCAAAGGACCCCTGATACTGCAAATGTCCTAAACTTTCATCCATTTCCCTGCCTTGGCTCCAGAAAGGAGTAGAGGGCAAAGATGGAGTCTTTGGAAGAGAGCTCCTGTCCAGCATTTGTTTGGTGACGCTGCTCAGAGTGACAGTGACACTGCTCACAGCACCCCCTCTTCCCCCTAATTCTTCACAGGAAAGACTTGTTAGGATTTTTTTTTTTTTGTAGGAGGAGATGTAGAGTCACACCCAGCAGTGCTCAGTAACTGTTTCTGGCTCTACGCTCAGGAATAAGCTCTTGGCGGGTTATATTACTAATAAATTCTTGGGGACCAAACACGGTGCCAGGGCTTGAACCAGGGTCAGCTACATGCAAGTCAAGAGCCTTAACCCCTGTTCTATCTCTGACCCCACTTGTCAAAAATTTTATGGGGATTCCTGTAGCTCAGCGGTGGCAATGGGTGGGTTGAGGGGCTCCCCTGCACCCACCAGCTTCACAGTTAAACAGAAGCAACAGTAAGCAGCTGGCAGGGCTGGGAGGTCCTGAGTGAGGGCAGCGGACCTGGGTCAGGGGTCATTTTCCCAATCCTGTGCTAAGAGATGAGGAGTAACACTAGGTTCTCTTCCTGGCAGGCCCCAGGTCCAAAAGGAAAGAAAGTGAACGTAAGAAACTGCAGGCTGTGTGGCCAGCACAGGGCTTCTTATACCTTAGAGTTTGCAGGCAGCTTTCTAGAATAGTGCCCCAGGAGCCCAGGTTGACACGGATAGTTAATTCCGGGATGCATGGAAGTTTGAAAGACTCTTTGTGTTTCCTTCTGGTCTTCTGAAGAGCCTAAGTGAGGCAGTGGGGGACTCCAGACAGACCCAGGGACGGGTCCTAGGGCAGGGGACTCCAGTCAGACCCAGGGGCCCGGGTCCTACAGGGCAGGGGACTCCAGACAGACCCAGAGATTGACCCCTAAAGTAGAGGGGACCAGACAGACCCAGGGGCCGGGTCCTACAAGAAGACTGTCCATGGAGCCACGAGGCCACAGAATCGCCGGTTAATCACCTCCAGAGCAGGGAAGTTGGACCAATATTTCAAGGACAAAAAAAAGTGGTGTACCTCTGGTTTTTGTTTTCATTTGTTTATGCTTGGCCTTGTAATTCCACTCAGGAATTCTTCCTGTAAAAATAATCATTTCGGTCCAGGAGGCTTTGTTTTGTTTCCTTTTTTCTCCTCACAGTGTTGCTCAAAATAAGAAAGAAAAAGTGGATGTAACTTAAATAATGGTAGCAATGAAACAACCGGTCATGTTCTATACAATGGATTGCTATAAAGACATTTTAATCAAATTACAAAAAAGTGTTTTTGGCGACACTTAGTGGCATTCAGGGCTTACACCTGGTTCTGTGCTCACTGTTGACGGTGTTCTGGGCACTATATAGGGTGCCAGGAATCAACCAGGCATCAGCTGCTTGCAAGGCAAGCAAAAACTTGTACTATCTGGTCTTGAAGGTATTTTTATTTAATTTTTAATTTATCACTGTATCACTGTATCACTGTCTTCCCGTTCATCATCAATTTGCTCGAGCAGGCACCAGTAACATCTCCATATGACCTGTCTAATGCAAGTAGAGCCCAAGGGCACCTGCTTGCTCCAGGAACATAAAGAGCCTCAAACCATTCCATCAGGTCATGGGAATGAGGTCTATAATTGTTACTGGTATTTGGCATATCAAATACGACACGGGTAGCTTGCCAGGCTCTGCCGTGCGGGTTATTTTTTATATTTTTCTTTTTTATTGGATAATAAAAATTTTGCTTACTTCTAATATACGAGTTTGGCTAGGGATTCGATAACCGCTTTCGTCTCAACCGAATCAAAGGCTTTCTTTAAATCAATGAGCGTGAGACAGAGTGGCATCTTGAACTCCCTACAAACCTCAATGAGCTTGGTTACCGTGTGGATATGGTCGATTGTGCTGAATCCTTTTCAGAAGCCTGCTTGCTCGCATGGTTGTCCTTCATCTAGTGTTCTGCCAATCCTGTTCAGGATGACTCGCGTGAACAGCTTGTAGATGACAGACAACAGGCAGATGGGGCGATAGTTGCCAAAGTCGTGAATGTCTCCCTTCTTGAACAGTAGAACTGTCCTGCTGGTTTTCCATTGGGAGGGCACCTTGCATTCAGACAGGTAGAGTGTGAAGAGCCGAGCTAGTGTATTGATGAGTACCGACGGCAGATTCTTTAGCTGTTCGGGTCTGACTTTGTCTGGGCCTGGTGCTGTTCCTTTCTTTACCGACGAAATGGCATGTTGGATTTCAGAAGGGAGAATGTTGGGAATGACATATCCATCCTGCGGCATTTGGTATGTGGGCAGGTCGACATAGCTATCAAAGAGATCTGAGTAGAAGTCACGGATAATCTTCTCCATTGCCTTTCTGAAGATGTGATAGATCCATCAGGGCATCAGAGGGCAGTCATCTTGGTCTTACAGTTGGCGAAGGAGAGGCGGGCATTGCAAATGCTTTTCCCGGCTTCTGCTGCATCTTCCAGTATTTCTTCTCTTCTCTCTTTGAGGTCTTCCTTTATATCTTCTCTGCACTGCTTTGCGAGCTTGTATGTTAGCATTTGGTCGACTGAGGCTCTCGCCTTGCCACATTGGCGAATGAGCTTGAGAGTTTTTGAAGACAGGCATCTTTTTGTGTCTTTCTCTTTCTCGGCATTCTTCGCACTATTATGAAGGTGCTGAATACAACCAGTCAGTTGTATTCTTCATCGATGTCATCAATGATGGTATCTTCCCATGTTGCCGCAATGGTGCCAAAGAGTTCCCAATTGGTGGTCGTTCTGGGGAGTTCTCTTCTTAAACTTTGCAGCCTTTTCTCCCCGTTGCGTGAAGGAGAATTTTTGCATGAAGGAGACGGTGGTCCGATCCTATTTGGAATTTTGGGATGACAGCGACATCGGTCAGGCAAAACCTTTGATTGAAGGGTGTTCAAACCCAATACATCAAGATCCTTTGTGAGCTCTATTACGGATTCACCACCAGGATCTCACCATTCTACAAGGAAGTGATCATTGATGTCAAAAGAGGGGGTTTGGCAGGGTGATACCATTTCACCAAAACTCTTCAGTGCCACCCTAGAGAACATCATGCGACAATTAGAATGGGAAGGAATGGGAGTGAAGATAGACGATCGGCAACTACACCACCTCTGCTTCACTGATGACATTGTTCTAATAACACCAAACATTAGCCAAGCAGCACAAATGCTGGCTGACTTTGACCGAGAATGTGGAAAGATTCTCGGCTGAATCTCAACAAAACTATGTTCATGAAAAATGAACTAGTTCCAGAGGCCCCATTCACTCTCAATGGAACAGACATCTCTGAATGCAGCAGTTATGTGCTAGGTTGAGAAGTCAACATGATGAATGACCTAAAACCCAAGCTGCCCAGGAGGAAGAGAGCTGCATGAATTGCCTTCAAAAGCATCGAAGAAATAGCGAAAAAGACAAAGAACCTCCGGCTCCGGGCACATCTCTTTGACTCCACTGTTCTCCCTGCATTAACATATGCCTCAGAGACCTGGGCCCTACGAAAGCAGGATGAGGATGCTATTCGGGTTTCCAAAAGAGGAATCAAAAGAACTTTGCTTGGAATATCACGCCTCACTCAAGTGAGAGAAGGAATCTGGAGTTCTGACCTCCGTCGCTGTTCCAGAGTCAGGGATGCTGTCTCATTTGCCAAGGCATCAAAAATTAGATGGGTTGGACATGTAATGTGATTTGCAGACAACCACTGGACTAGAGCCGATACTGACTGGATCCCATGGGACGTCAAAAGATCACGTGGCCGTCCATCTACAAGATGGTCAGACTTCTTTGTCAAGACCATGAATGAATGGTTTGAGGCTCTTCATATTCCTGAAACAACCAGATGCCATTGGGTTACAGTGGCACGTGATAGGGTCAAATGGAAAGGTTACAGGCGCCCGCTCAAGGAAATCAATGAACAACGGGATGTCTAGTGATCTAGTGATCTTAATATATGAGTACACCTGCCCCTCGAGGTGTTGCAGGTGTGGCTGTGGTGCCTGACTGCATTGGCAGGTGGCAGACAGGAGACAGGCTTGTCCACACTCAAGGCTTTGCCCCGTGGGCCCTGGATGGTTAATGGTCTGACATAGAAAAAGACTGGACCTGCTGGGGTGAACCCAGAGTCATGGCAGAGCCTGGCAAGCTACCTGTGTTGTATTCGATATGCCAAAAACAGTGTTAATAATGGACCTCATTCCCAATAAATGGAGACATTACTGAAGCCTGCTCAAGCAAATCGATGAACAAAGGGAAGACAAGTGATACAAGTGAAGAAATGATATGGATACACAGTTTCTATATGTAAATATATATTTTTCATCACCTGATCACTTGACATCCCATTATTTATTGATTTGCTTGAGCAGGCGCCAGTTACATTTCCATCTGACCCTATCACGTGCCAGTGTAGGCCAATGGCATCTGGTTGCTTCAGGAATACGAAGAGCCTCAAGCCGTTCTTTTCAGGATCTTGACAGAGTCTGACCATCTTGTAGGTGGGTGGCCACCGACTGGATCCCACGGGACGTCAAAAGATCACGTGGCCACCACATACTCGATGATTTTTTGACATCCTGTGGGATCTAGTTGGTAACGGATCTAGTTCAGCGGTCATCTCCAAATCGCATTACATGTCCAGCCCATCTGATTTTCAATGCTTTGGCAAACGAGACAGCATCCCTGACTCTGGATCGTCAATGGAGGTCAGAACTCCAGATTCCTTCTCTCACTTGAGTGAAGTGTGATATTCCAAGCATAGCTCTTTCAATTCCTCTTTGGGAGACCCAAATAGCGTTCTCATCCTGCTTTCATAAGGCCCAGGTCTCTGAGGCGTATGTTGATGCAGGGAGAACAGTGGAGTCGAAGAGATTTGCCCGGAGCCGGAGGTTCTTTGTCCTTTAAGCTATTTCTTCAATGCTCTTGAAAGCATTCCATGCCGCTCTCTTCCTCCTGCGCAGCTCAGGTTTTAGGTTATTCATCATGTTGACTTCTCAACCTAGGTACACATAACTGCTGCATTCGGAGATGCCTGTTCCATTGAGAGTGAATGGGGCCCTCTGGAACTAGTTCATTTTTTCATGAACATAGTTTTATTGAAATTCAACTGTAGACCTATTTTTCCACATACTCGGTCGAAGTCAGTCAGCATTTGTGCCACTTGGCTAATGTTTGGTGTTATTATAATGGTGTCATCAGCAAAGTAGAGGTGGTATTGTTGCCGACCATCTATCTTCACTCCCATTCCTTCCCATTCTAATTGTCGCATGATGTTCTCGAGGGTGGCACTGAAGAGTTTTGGTGAAATGGTATCACCCTGCCGAACCCCTCTTTTGGCATCAATGATCACTTCCCTTGTAGAATGGTGAGATCCTGGTGGTGAATCCGTGATACAGCTCACGAAGGATCTTGATGTATTGGATTTGAATGCCCTGTTTGGCTAGGGCTTCGATGACCATTTCAGTCTCCACAGAATCAAAGGCTTTCTTTAAATCAATGAACGTGAGACAGAGTGACATCTTGGACTCTCTACAAACCTCAATGAGCTTGGTTACCATGTGGATATGGTCGATTGTGCTGAATCCTTTTCGGAAGCCAGCTTGTTGCATGATTGTCCTTCATCTAATGTTCTGCCAATCCTTTTTCAGGATGACTCGAGTGAACAGCTTGTAGATGATGGACAACAGGCAGATGGGGCGATAGCTTCCAATGTTGTTGATGCCCTTCTTGAACAGTAGAACTGTCCTGCTGGTTTTCCACTGGGAGGGCACCTTGCCTTCAGACAGGTAGCATGTGAAGAGCCCAGCTAGTGTATTGATGAGTACTGACGGCAGATTCTTTAGGTGTTCGGGTCTGACTTTGTCTGGGCCTGGTGCTATTCCTTTCTTTACCGACAAAATGGCATGTTGGATTTCAGAAGGGAGAACATTGGGAGCGACAATCCATCCTATGGAATTTGGTATGTGGGCAGGTGGACGTTGCTATCAAAGAGATCTGAGTAGAAGTCATGGATAATCTTCTCCATTGCCTTTCTGAAGATGTGATCGATCCATCAGGACATCAGAGGGCAGTCATCTTGGTCATATAGTTGGCGAAGGACAGGCGGGCCCTTGCGAATGCTTTTCCTGGCTTCTGCTGTATCTTCAGTATTTCTGCTCTTCTCTCTTTGAGATCTTCCTTTATCACTTCTCTGCACTGTTTTGCGAGCTTGGTTACCATGTGGATATGGTCAATTGTGCTGAATCCTTTTTGGAAGCCAGCTTGTTGCATGGTTGTCCTTCATCTAATGTTCTGCCAATCCTGTTCAGGATGACTCGAGTGAAGAGCTTGTAGATGACGGACAACAGGCAGATGGGGCGTCCATCTACAAGATGGTCAGACTTCTTTGTCAAGACCATGAATGAATGGTTTGAGGCTCTTCGTATTCCTGAAACAACCAGATGCCATTGGGCTACAGTGGCACGTGATAGGGTCAAATGGAAAGGTTACAGGCGCCCGCTCAAGGAAATCAATGAACAACGGGATGTCTAGTGATCTAGTGATCTTAATATATGAGTACACCTGCCCCTCGAGGTGTTGCAGGTGTGGCTGTGGTGCCTGACTGCATTGGCAGGTGGCAGACAGGAGACAGGCTTGTCCACACCCAGGGCTTTGCCCGTGGGCCCTGGATGGCCCACGTTAGCATTTGGTCGCCTGAGGTTTGTGCCTTGCCATGTTGGCGAATGAGCTCAAGAGTTTTTGAAAACAGATGTCCTTTTGTGTCTTTCTCTCTCTCGGCCTTCTTCGCACAATCATGGAGGTGATGAACCAATCGATTGTATTCTTCATCGATGTTATCAATGTTGGGAGCTTCCCATGTTGCCACAATGGTGCCAAAGAGCCAATAGTGCCAATGTCACAGCAGCTACCGTCCCTCCTTCCACACCAGTGGGCTGTTTTCCAGAGTGACGGACACCACAGGGCCATTAGAGTCTGACTCTGAGAGCTCCGGCGTCTTCTCCCCCTGTTTCAGGTCAGTCCCGAACTTCAGTTTATGATATTTGGCCCTCTCCTGCTTCAGCATATACTCCAGCATCTTGATCCACCACACCAGGTCTGTCTTCAGGTTCACCTGTCCTTTCCTCTCCCCTGCAGGAAGGTGACCAGAGCCTGCAGCTTGGCGCTTGGCCTCCCAGCGAGCATACCCACTCTGAAAGAAGTGGAGGATTTTGAGCAGGTTCAGGGATCGAGGCCTCGCCCTGGGGTGGGGGCTACTCTTGGTGGCGGGGGCCCGGGACCAGCATGGCAGGGGGCCGCCCGGTGGGGCTGGGGCCTGAGGCAGGGCTGAGCAGGCTGCAGGAGGTGGCTGCTGTGGCGACCTCAGTGGCCGCTTGCTCCTCCATCATGTAGGCCCTGGCCGCCCTCCAGATACACCAGGCGCAGATACATCAGGCAGAGCAGCTACCAGCTCTCCCCCGTTGTACAAAGCGGCCTTGCGATTTATCTCTCAATTACCGAGAATCTTCTTCCCACCCTTCTCAGAGAGCACGGCAAGCTACTGAGAGTATACCGCCCGCTACGGCAGAGCCTGGCAAGCTGTCTGATGTGTATTCGATATGCCAAAACCAGTAATAACAATGTTTATTTCCTTTTTTTTTTTTACAATGTTTATTTCCTGACCCTGAAAGGACCCTTAATATGGCAGCACTAAGAAGGATGAACAAGAAGTGGCTGATAAAATCTCAGGGCCAACTAGGCTGCTAAAATGAAGAAGGACTAAAATGACTGTCTGTACTTTCAATGCACGTACGCTGGAATCGGAAACATATATCAAGGACCTGATGGTGCAAGCATGAAAGATTAAGTACAACATAATTGGTCTGACTGAGAGGAGGGAGGCGACAATTGCATCGTGCCTCGGAGCATGTCCCTCGGGCATGCGATGAAAGAGGCATCGGTGGTTTCGGTGTTTTTGTCAACATAAACCTGGCTGTGAGCATTGATTCATTTGAATGCCTAGCAAACCAGATAGAATGATTACACTTGAAGAGGTATGGCACACTTCCTGCAGTTTCTATCTTCATTGTCTACGCACCAACATCCACATACAAGGAAGAAGAATTTGAGAATTTCTACATGGAACTTGAGGAGTTCTATAAAGAAGATCACACCTTCTACAAGATCATAGTTGGTGATTTTAATGCCAAGATAGGACCGAGAAGATCATCCAAAGAACTCCACATCGGGACCCATGGCCTAGAATGGAGCGAGCAGGGTGAGAGATTATCTGAGTGCATCATATCCACCAAGACCATTCATCGAACTCAGTTCCAGAAGACTGCATCGAAACGTTGGCCATGGGAATCTCCTGGTGGACAGTTCCACAATGAAATTGACCACATCATATTCAATCAATGGTTTTGCCTGACCGATGTCGCTGTTGTCCCAAAATTCCAAACAGGGTCAGACCACTGTCTCCTTCATGAAAAATTCTACTTCACACAATGGGGAGAAAAGGCTGCAAAGTTTAAGAAGAGAACTCCCAGAATGACCACCAACTGGGAACTCTTTGGCACCATTGTGGCAACATTGGAAGATGTATTTGTCATATTTAAAATTATATTTAACCATATACAAGTTGTTCATAATTGGGTCTCAGTCATACAATGTTCCAACACCTGTTTTGAAGGCATTTTTAATAGAATCGTAGAAATCTAATAGTGTGGAACAGATATCAATGCTTCAAAGAGAGTATAAAGACTTTTACTCCCTTAGATACTAATGTTTATTTGTTTACTTTTTGTTTTTGGGACATACCTGTTGATGCTCAGGAGTTACTCCTGTCTCTGTTCTCAGATTTACTCCTGGTGGGGATCAGGGGCCCATATGTGATGCCGGGGATCAAAGCTGGGCTGGCCACATGCAAGGCAAACGCTGTATCTGCTGTGCAATATAATGCTCTGGCCCCAGAATCTTAGCTTTAAACAAGTTAATAAAAGGCAAATCTCATATTTTCAGGGCAGGCTGCAAAGTTTATGCATCATGGTATTTTTACTGACATCTCTGTAACATGAGACTTTATTAATAAATTGGCTGACTTCCTCATGATATAATCACATCAGTGCATATCATGTAGCCATTGTAATTGTGTAATTGTGCCCCTAATTTATTTTGGTGCCATAGAAAGCTAACTACCGTATTAAGTGGGGAAAATATTTACCCCACCGTAATTATTCTGTAACTCTATGGAAAAGGGCTTGAAAGTTAGTGGATTTTGGCCTTGGCTTCTGCACGGAAGAAAGATGGAGAATCCCAAAACCTCTCATAGAACAGCTTCCCCAAAGCTCTTCTAGAGCATTGGATAAAGGCTAACAGTGTCTGGGGTGGGGAAGGGGGGTTTGCTAAAGGGGTCTGGGATAGAGGATGGGGGTTGGGTGGGCAGAACAGTTTGGCATAACTTTGATGACTGTGTCTTTCTCTCCTTCCTCCTCTCCTGAATGGATTCTGCAGCCTCTGGCCTTAATGCTTCCTATAAGACCAAAGATCAGGGATCCGTGCTGTCCCTCAGACTTCGCTGATTATGGGTCTGAAGCTATTGATTGTTTGTGTTTTAGTTTATTTCGTTTTTATTCTCCATCTCCCTCCTCTACCTTTTGCATTGCTTTTGATTTTATCTGCTCTTGGTTTTAAATCTCTGCTGGTTAGGGGTCAGACACCCACACTGGGATCCCCAGCTCAGCCCTCACCTTGGGTTTAAGTTTCAGTGTTACTGAGTCAGTTTTGCTCTACAAATTCCTCACAGAGGTCTACCGTTAAACTTCCCAAGGAAGGAATATTCTTAACTCATATGTTTTGTGGTGTTTGGCCTACACACAGCTGTGCTTAGGGATTACTCCTGACTCTCTGCTTGGGGATCACTCTTGATGGGGCATGGGGTGCCAGGGACAGAACCTGGGTTGGCCGTGGTCAAGGTCAGCGTCGTTCCTACTCTGGTATATCTCCAGTCCCTCCTTCATTCATTCAAGAGTTCCGTAGTTCCTGAGCGCTTGCATTGCTTGGGGTTGGGTGGCAAATCAGACAAGATCGGGCACATTCAGGGTGGTATGGCCGTAGACTTGGGTGGCAAATCAGAGTTTTCTTTCCCTATTAATGTTTAGTGTAGGAGGGTAGGGGACTTGGAGGGTAGGATGAGGGGGACTCCCTTTGGTGGAGAGTGTGGCGTAGGATCATTGCTTGTATGAAGCCCATTCATTAACTGCTGTAGGTCATGGCACTGCCTTTTTTTTTTTTTTTTTTTTTTTTTTGAGAGAAGGCCTAGGGTCTGCAGAGGGAAGGAGCCAGGACGGGTGAAAGAGGAGATTCCTGGAGGGATCACATGCAAAGGTCAGGGAGCCCGTAGTCACCGATTCTCTGCCACATTCTGTCCTATTGTAAACAGAAACTTAGCTTTGGTAAAGGCCATTTGAAGAATGGAGACTAGTGAAACAGACGCATCCTGAAGGCTCACGTGAGTCTGGGCGGAGGGGGGAACCAGCATGTGACCCCGTGTCAAGGCCTGTGGAGGGCTGATTGGGGGACTGACATTTCCTGGGAGAGCCACCGAGAAAGACGGCAGCCAAAAGAGCTCTCACGTGGAGCGAAGTCTGCGGAATGTGGGTTGATATATGTGGGGACATGAAGCTCTCAGGTTTTATTGAGTCATTTCTTGGTGCACCAAACACCGTCCCTACATCGCGGACTTCATTTGATCAGAGGGCTGGGCCCACAGTGACTAGCCTTCTAAGACCCTTGGGGGGATTCTTGGGGCTCTTGTTTTTTGGAGCAGACCATTAAACAGTGGCCTGGGCTGTTGGGCTGCTGAGTAGTCACGGAGAGAAGATGAGCTTCTTGGGACGAAAGTCTGGTTTACACTCCGGCTGGAGCTTCCCCCTCACCTCATCTCTGTCCAAATTTGGCTGATTTCTCCTGAATAGGGTCTGGCAGCCCATGGTTTCTGCGTGAGCTCTTCTTATGTAAACCGTTTATTTTCTTTGGAGAACCCACTCTAAGCAAAATTGCTTGTTAATATTATAAAAAAATTATTCCAGTTGGAAGGGAACTGAAGGCTGATCTCTTCCTTTTTGGCATTGGAGGACAAAGAAAAGAAAATACAGAACATGGATCTGGGGTGAAGGTACAGTATAGGGAAGTCCCTGCATGCAGCGGATCCAGGTTCGATCCAGGGCACCCTACGTGGACCCCCAAACACTGCCAGGAAAGACCCCTGAGCACAGAGCCTGGAATAGGCCCTGAACATAGTTGTGCATGACCCAAAAATCAAAACAAAAAAAAACAGAAAGTAAAGAATAAACCTTAGTGTCTTTCCAAAATCCCTGAAACATTGCAAACTGTTATTGGCTCTTAGGAATTTAGCAAAAGCCTCAGGCCTATTTTTATTAGAGGGTATTTCCTCTTTTTTTCCAACAGAAAACATGTTTTTTCCTCTGAAACTGAGAACTGGGTCCAGTCTTCTTCAGTGAACAATTTAATTCTGAATCAAGCATAGCCTTGCCTTGGTCTTGCGGAGGGGTAGTCTGACATTGACTTGACGTTCTTTCTGTGGATGACAAAATGCTATTCTGAGTCACTCACTGCACTTTGATGAAAGCAGCAAGTGGAAAACACAAACCAAGGTGATTGGAAGTGTTCTATTAGGAAGCTGATGTGGCCAGCACCCAAACATGATGGCTTGGAATATTTCCCTCCGTGTTTGTTTGCTTGGGGTCTCTCCCCATTGGGCTCAGGGGCTCTTCCTGGCTCAGTGCTCAGGGATCACTCCTGGTAGTGCTGAGGGGCCATTCCGGACACAAATGGTGTCAGGAATCAAACGGAGACCCCTGCGTGCTGGAATGTCTCCCTCTTAAATGTTGGGGCCTGACACTGGTAGAACTTTGTCACTCGTAGAAGAAAACAGCCAAGAAATGAACAGAAACTTCAACAAGGAAGAAATTCTAATGGCCAAAAGACATATGAAAAAATGCTCATCATCATTAGTCATCAGAGAGATGCAAATCAAAACAACAATGAGATATCACCTCACACCACAGAGACTGGCACATATCCAAAAGAGCAAGAACAACAAGTGCTGGCATGGATGCGGGGAAAAGGTGACACTCATCCATTGTTGGTGGGAATGTCGACTGGTACAGCCTTTTTGGAAAACAATATGGGCATTTCTCCAAAGACTAGAAATTGAGCTCCCATTTGACCCAGCCATACCACTCCTGGGAAATATACCCTGGGAAGCCAAAAACACACAGCGGAAACACCATCCCTACTTTTATGTTCATAGCAGCACTGTTCACAATAGCCAGAATCTGGAAACAACCAGAGTGCCCGAGAATTGATGACTGGATAAAAAACTTGGCACATCTACACAATGGAATACTATGCAGTTGTTACGGAAAGCGAAGTTATGAAATTTGACATCCTGTTATTCATGATTTGCTAGAGTGGTGCCCGTAACATTTCCCATTTGACCCTATCACGTGCCAGTATAGCCCAATGGCATCTGGTTGCTACAGGAATACGAAGAGCCTCAAACTGTTCATTCAGGGTCTTGACGAAAATGTCTGACCATCTTGTAGGTGGGCGGCCACATGATCTTTTGACATCCTGTGGGATCCAGTTGGTAACAGCTCTAGTCCAGCGGTCGTCTACAAATCGCATTACATGTCCAGCCCATCTGATTTTCGATGCCTTGGCAAACGAGACAACGTCCCTGACTCTGGAACAGCGATGGAAGTCGGAGCTCCAGATTCCTTCTTTCACTTGAGTGAGGAGTGATACTCCAAGCATAGCTCTTTTGATTCCTCTTTGGAAGACCTGAATAGCATTCTCATCCTGCTTTCGTAGAGCCCAGGTCTCTGAGGCATATGTTAATGCAGGGAGAACGGTGGAGTTGAAGAGATGTGCCCGGAGCCGGAGGTTCTTTGTCTTTTTAGCTATTCGTTGCCTTTGAAGACATTCCATGCTGCTCTCCTCCTGTGCAGCTTGGGTTTTAGGTTGTTCATCATGTTGATTTCTCGACCTAGGTACACATAACTGCTGCATTTAGAGATGTTTGTTCCATTGAGAGTGAATGGGGTGTCTGGAACTAGTTGATTTTTCATGAACATAGTTTTGTTGAGATTCAGCTGTAGACATATCGTTCCACATTCTTGGTCAAAGTCAGTCAGCATTTGTACCGCTTGGCTAATGTTTGGTGTTATTAGAACGATGTCATCAGTGAAGTGGAGGTGGTATAGTTGCCGGCCGTCTATCTTCACTCCCATTCCTTCCCATTCTAATTGTCTCATGATGTTCTCGAGGGTGGCCCTCCCAATGGAAAACCAGCAGAACAGTTTTGCTGTTCAAGAAGGGAGACATTCACGACATTGGCAACTATCGCCCCATCTGCCTGTTTTCTGTCATCTACAAGCTGTTCACTCAAGACATCCTGAACAGGATTGGCAGAACATTAGATGAAGGACAACCATGCGAGCAAGCTGGCTTCTGAAAAGGATTCAGCACAATCGACCATATCCACATGGTAACCAGGCTCATTGAGGTTTGTAGGGGAGTTCAGGATGCCGCTCTGTCTCACATTCATTGATTTCAAGAAAGCCTTTGATTCTGTGGAGACTGAAGTGGTCATCAAAGCTCTAGCCAAACGGGGCATCCAAATCCAACACATCAAGATCCTTTGTGAGCTGTATTAAGGATTCACCACCAGGATCTCACCATTCTACAAGGAAGTGATCATTGATGTCAAAAGAGGGGTTCCACAGGGGTGATACCATTTCACCAAAACTCTTCAGGGCCACCCTCGAGAATGTCATGCGAAAATTAGAATGGGAAGGAATACATATTGTCGGGCGCTCCGCGGGGTCCCCGACAGTGCCGGGAGCGAGTTCCCTTCTACCTCTGAAGCCGGCGGGAGGACGGATGAAAACTCAGGAATCTGATGCAGTTTTAAAAGGCTTTACTTATCACAGGTTCAGGCATACAAATCAGCAAAAGGAAAACCGCGATGCTTAGGATTCCAGGCTAGAACCCCAGCCACGTGTAGGCCAAGATGACGACCACCACGTGTAAAAACTTCCAAGCAGGGCGAACGCTCACAGCGAGCAAGAGCCCCCAAAAAAATGCGGGAGAGTGAAAACTGGCTAGTTTATACCCCTGCAACTCAGACCTTCCTCCCATTGTTATGGAAAGCAGGGAGTGTTAAATGTCCTTAGGTAATCCCTCCCTGCACCACACCTAGGCCCTTTAGTATGTTAATGTTTTGAGCCAAATGCAGCGGCCCTTAAAGGAGTCCTGCAACAACTCCCCCTGATTAGTTTACTAATAAAAATTGAAAAGGTAAGAAATATTTAGTAATGTACAGAAAATTAAGATAAGAAAAAACAATTCGAATTACAAAATGATAATACATGTTACTTTAGGATCCTAACTTGTTTTTGGACCCAAAGCAAAGTTCAAGACAAAGTGTTTCCAGCTGTCTGATTATAACAGACTATAGTTTGCACTGTCCATAAATTGTGAGAGTCAATTTGCTATATTTTATGTAAAGTCGGGTGTCTGGAACAAAGTCTGTGGGGCTACTTCTGGAACAGCAATAGCGGTGATCATATGAGTATGAGTCTCTGGAGAGCAGCGATTAGGAACTCGTTGAATTGTCAGGAACACTGGATCGGGTCTCAGGAACACTGGAACAAGTATCTCGAATTCTGAAACAGGAGTCTTGAGTGCTGGAACAGGTTAAGGTTAGCTATCATCTCAAGGTAAGGTGTAGCAGTACGATTCTGCTTGTTATGTAAGTAAACCCATTCTAACGGTCCAGATAATTGGGCTATAGCAGCAGCTGGAGACTCGGGAGTGTTGAAGACCAAGAACCATACCTTTTCTCCGGGATTAAATCTGGAGAGGTAAGATTTTTGAAGCCGATCCATGAAAAAATCTAATTCCTTCTGAGCTTTAGGAGTTAGCTGCCTTGGGCTATTTAAAGCAGGATCACCTTCAAGGGTGTGGAACAGGTTACTGAGCTCACAGTTAGGAATACCAAGGGAGGGGCGCACCCAGTTGATATCCCCAGCAGTTTTTGAAAATCATTCAAGGTTTTGAGCCCTTTCTGACTAATGGAAATTTTTTGAGGACGCACTGTAGTGCGGTCAAGAGCATAGCCCAAATATTCATATGGAGGCTGCATCTGAATTTTTTCCGGAGCTACTTGTAAGCCAGCCTCTGGTAAAACTGTCATTACATCATTATATAAATTCTGGAGATCTCTGGAATTATCACAAGCTAGCAGGATATCATCCATGTAGTGGATGATGTATGCACCAGGAAATTTAGCACGAATGGGTCGCAAAACCTCATCAACAAAGTGTTGACACATCCTAGGTGAATTAGTCATCCCTTGGGGCAATACTGTCCACTGAAACCTACGTAAAGGACCTTTATGATTAATGGAAGGGACTGAAAATGCAAACCTTTTCCGATCATCTGGGTGGATAGGTATGCTGTAAAAGCAGTCTTTTAAATCTATGATAATTAGCGGCCAATCCTTAGGAATAGCTGCTGGAGAGGGGAGCCCAGGTTGTAGGGCTCCCATGGGGACCATAGTAGAATTTACATTCCTTAAGTCAATCAGCAAACGCCATTTGCCTGATTTTTTCTCTATTACAAAAACAGGAGAATTCCATTCTGAAAACGTTTCCTCAATATGTCCTAATTTCAGCTGTTCTTCCACTAGATTTGTTAGCGCCTCTAACTTTTTGGTATTGAGGGGCCACTGTGGTGTCCATATAGGTTTGTCAGACTTCCACTGAATACGGATAGGTGGTGGGCGCTAACCACAGCGGCCCCAATTAAAAAGGGTTACTCCCGGTGTTAGGCTTATTATGGAGAGCTGGAATTGGTGCTCGACGGGAATTGGACGAGGTATGTGGATTACTGCCCCCACTGCTCCAGCATGTCTCGACCCCATAAAGTTAAAGGCATAGGGGCTATATAAGGCTGGACCATGGCTACATTCCCTTCAGGGCCAATACACGGCAGCCACCTCGCACTCTGTCGGAGAAGAGAGGAGGAGATATTGCCTACCCCGCTCAGGCTATGGGACACTTTCTTTAGGGCCCAGTTAGAGGGCCAATACTTGGTGGAGATTATGGATATGTCTGCCCCTGTATCCAACATGCCTTTGAATTTCCTTTTATAAATTTCAATGGGTATAACCGGCCGCTTGGCCTGAGAAATTCTGGCAGTGTACCCAACTAGATAGTTAGCAGGTGGCTGGTGGGCTTGGTTCTGTGTGGCTGCATAACCAACAATGAAGTTGGCAGAATGGTTGGTACTGTTTAAGCCACCAGCTGTAGGGTGTTCGGACTGACTACACGGATCCTCAAAAAATAATAATAGTTTAGCAAGTGGTTCCCCTTTTTTAAAAGTCCATTTAGTTGGCACAGATATTGACAGTATTATCTCTCCATGAGATTCAGGATCCAGAAGTCCGAAATGCACCATAATTCCCTTAAATTTCAGCCAATCGCTCCCTGAATTAAACCCATACTACCTGGGGAGCAGGTCCTTTTATCCCTGTTTTTAGCATGTAGGGGTCTTGACTTGGGTATATTGTGACAGACTTAGGGCAAAGAATATCGAGACTGCCACTGCCTGATGGGGTAGGCCAGAGATCATTTATTGACTGTAATTCTGTGGATTCTGATTCGGAGGATACTGGGCAGGTGGAATGAAGGAGAGTGCCCTGGATTCAGCTGGGCCTGGGGCTGGCCCCCCACCCAGTTTCCCACATTAGGGGAGGCATAGATGTTATTTGAGCCTGCGGAGCTTGTGGAACCTGGGAGGGGGTCCATGTAACATTTCCTATAAAGGGATTATTAGAATGTTGCCCTGTATTGATAGTGTTAGAAGATGGGCAATCTCTACGGGTGTGTCCCTTCTTTCCGCAGCTAAAGCAGGTTATCTGTCCAGATGAAGCCTGAGGCTGACTTCGCCTCCAAGACCGACAGTCTCTGGCCCAATGTTTTCCTTTTCTGCACCTTGGGCATGGTCCAGGTGGGGCCCTCCGAGGGGTGGAGTTGTGATTATTAGAGTAGTTTCTCCGATTATTGTTTATCCTTTGAAGTTTATTGTTTCTCCCCCTAAAGCTGTTTGACATTTCATCCCTCTCCTGATCCTCCTGCTGTATGGGATAAGCCTCCTATATCATCCTGTGTTTTATGGGAGGTTAAACCGACATTTCTACAGGCCTTTAGATACCCCATGAGGTCATCCTTTTCCTTAATACTATATAGTAATGCTCTACATTTTTGATTAGCATTCTCATATGCTAAGTTTCGTTTTAGGATTTCTTGAGTGGTTGGGTCTTGAACCTGTCTTTGGATTGTTTCACATAATCTCCCAACAAAATCAAAGTATGGTTCATCACGACCCTGGTAAATTTTCGTATAGCTACCTAGAAATTCTGGGTCGGAACCTACTCTTTCCCACGCTTTTAATGCTGTCTCCCGAACAAATTTTAAAATAGGTTCAGGTAATGTCGCTTGTTTTGCTTTCTTTTTCCATTCACCTTCACCTTTTAGCATGGAAAAGTTATAGTATGGCCTGATTCCTTTTCTCTTAAAGTGTCAATATTCTGGTTAACCCCATCTGCATACCACATTTGCCATTGCCTGTACCGTGATTTGTTTAGACAAGTATGGGCTACCATTTCAAAGTCTCCCAATACCCACTGATCATTTTTGCTCCAATCAGCTAAATATTTTAAAGTATAAGGACTTGATATTCCAAACCTGTCACAAGCCTTCCTAAACGGGGTTATTGCCTCAATTTTTTAAGTCTTCATGAATCGGTTTTACTTTATCTTTAGATTGGTCATGAGAAAGATTGCTGCACTTTGCTCTTTGATTCGAGCTAATCTGTTCCTCCAGTTCTTCCTCATCAGAGCTTGTAGTATCTGGCAGAGGAACATCTACCCCATTGAGGGTATTAACTCTGGGGAGATTTTCAGCTTGGGAATTTGCCTCCTCTGGGTTTTCCTGTTCCTCCTCTAAGTTATCAGCCACATTAGAATTCTTTTTAGATTTTTTTGCTGGGAATGTATACACCTTTTTCAAGTCCACAGCCTTGGGGCGTGTTTGTGAACGGCTTTTAGTTGGTTCACGCCTCAGTATTGGGTATGCGCTAGGTCCTGATTGATAAGTTATGAAATCAGAAATCTCCCTGCGTAACACATCCATTTCTTGGTTTAAGTTTTCAAGTTTCCTATATGTTTCTTCCTTTTGTTCTTTCAATCTTATGTGTAACTTCCAAACCTCCTCTTTCTGTCCATCTATTCTATCTCTCTGTTTGTCAATTTCTTCCTCTAAGATAGTGCTGATTTTATCGATATCCTTCTTCTGCTCTTCAAACTTTACTTCAAATTTTAAATCCTGTTTAATAATTTTACTTTCCTGTTCTTCTAATTTTTCTTTGAATTTTAAATCCTGTTCTTCTAATTTTTCTTTGAATTTTAAATCCTGTTCTTCTAATTTTTCTTTGAATTTTAAATCCTGTTCTTCTAATTTTTCTTTGAATTTTAAATCCTGTTCTTCTAATTTTTCCTCAAATTTTAAATTCTGTTTAATAATTTTGCTTTCCTGTTCTTCTAATTTCTTTTCAAATTTTAAACTCTGTTTAATAATTCTGTCCTCAAGCTTTAAGACCAGTCTACCTGTAGTTTTATAATCCTCACTTATTTCTTTAATCGCTGAGTAAACCTCGTCCCTTAAGATTGCATTCAATTTATTACTTTTTTCCCTCTCTCTATTAAACATTGTCCTTACACAAAGGTACAGTTTAAAAATCGCAAGGACCCAAATGATTTGTGAAAAGATAGAGTAGTTCTCAGAAAGGAACTTTATAGACTGGGCTATGTATGGTTCTGAGCCAATAAAAGATACAATGTATCTATACCATGAGATATCCATCATTTTACTCACGGTTCAGAGGCAGATGATCTCTGTCCGATGATAATTAGACCAGACGATGTTCGTGGTGCCCACGCCAGGGACGCCAAATGTCGGGCGCTCCGCCGGGTCCCCGACAGTGCCGGGAAGCGAGTTTCCTTCTACCTCTGAAGCCGGCGAGGAACGGATGAAAACTCAGGAATCCGATGCAGTTTTAAAAGGCTTTACTTATCACAGGTTCAGGCATACAAATCAGCAAAAGGAAAAACGCGATGCTTAGGATTCCAGGCTAGAACCCCAGCCACGTGTAGGCCAAGATGGCGACCACCACGTGTAAAAACTTCCAAGCAGGGCGAACGCTCACAGCGAGCAAGAGCCCCCAAAAAGAAGCACGCGGGAGTGAAAACCGGCTAGTTTATACCCCTGCAACTCAGACCTTCCTCCCATTGTTATGGAAAGCAGGGAGTGTTAAATGTCCTTAGGTAATCCCTCCCTGTGCCTCACCTAGGCCCTTTAGTATGTTAATGTTTTGAGCCAAATGCAGCGGCCCTTAAAGGAGTCCTGCAACAACATATGTGTGTGTATGTGTGTGTGTGTGTGTATACATACTTATATCACTTGTATCACTTTCTTCCTGTTGTTCATCTATTTGCTCAAGCGGGCACCAGTAACATCTCCATACGTCCTGTCACATGCTAGTGTAGCCCAAGGGCATCTGCTTGCTCCAGGAACATAAAGATCCTCAAACCATTCCATCAGGTCATGGGGCATCTTTGTAATTGTATATCTCACGGTGGTATAATAAAATATTAAAAACAATGGGGCCTGAGCGATAGCCCAGCGGGTAAGGGGCTTACCTTGCACCTCAACCCTGGTTAGATCCCCTGCATTCTATATGATCCCCTGAGCACTGCCAGGAGTAATTCCTGACTGCAGAATCAGGTGCAACCCCCCGCCCGCCCCAATTAAAGAAATTAAAAATAATAGTGGGTTTCCCTAATTAGGCCAAAGCCCGCTGTTTGTTAGAGAGCAAGGAAGGAGAGCAGGGCTTGAGCTGCCTGATGGGTCGTTTTACAAATCTCTTACTCCCAGACACAGCCAGTCACTGCAAGTGGAGGGAGCCACTGTCCTTGTTTTAGGCTGGGCCCCGGTGAAAGAAGTTCAGGTCTCTGCTGCCCCTGCTGGCCATGTGGAATAATTACAGCGAGTTGGGTCCAGGCCCCGCTGCCAGTAAGTGGGTGGAAAGAGGGCGGGACCTGCCCTGAACCGCTTCAGCAGGGGGTGCTGAGAATCACGGAGCAGATGATCCCTAGTAATCTGAAAATGGAGGCTGGGTTGTCCCGTTAAAACCCAAACGAGGAGGCCAGAGTGACAATATGGCCAGCAGGGCGGACTGTGCCCGCTGCAGAGCTGGGTTCCGGGCCAGAGTGATCCAGAGCAGTCAGGAGTGGGTGGCCCAAAACCTCCCCCAAAAAGAGAGAGTTGAGTTGGAATGGGGGGAAAGGGAACTGCAGACACTATTTTGATTTTTTTTTTTTGGGTCACACCCGGCGATGCTCAGAGGTTACTCCTGGCTCTGGACTCAGGAATTACTCCTGGAGGTGCTCGGGGACCATATGGGATGCCGGGGATCGAACCCGGCTAGCACAGGCTAGCACAGGCCGGCCGCGTGCAAGGCAAACGCCCTACCCACTGGGCTATGGCTCCGGCCCAAGTGGAAAGATTTAAAAGCAAATGGACTTTGGTAGTTTCTTTTTTTTTCTTTTGTGGGGTCACACCCAGCGATGCTCAGGGTTACCCCTGGCTCTGCACTCAGGGAATTACTCCTGGCAGTGCTTGAGGGACCATATGGGATGCCCGGATTGAACCCGGGTCTCGCCGCATGCAAGGCAAACGCCCTACCTGCTGTACTATCGCTCCAGCCCCATGGACTTCGGTTTTAGAGTGTATTAAAAATCAAATAGAATTTTAAAAAAAAAGTGTAAAAATGTTTGTGTTCAGAAATGGTGATTTGGTAAACTTCAGGTTCCTGTGTGAGAACATAATAGAAAAGGCACAGTTGTCATAAAAAATATTACTTTTTAAAATTTTTATTTAGGATCACACCCAGCAATGCTCAGGGGTTACTCCTGGCATTGCACTCAGGAATTTCTCTTGGTGGAGCCTGGGGGACCCTTTGGGATGCTGGGGATCAAACCTGGTTGGCCATGTGCAAGGCAAAGACCCTCCCTGCTGTACTATTGTTTGACCCATATTTAAACATTTTAAATCAGAGAGGCCGGAGACATAGCACTGGTGTTGAGGGCCTTGCCCAGCATGTGGTCAACTTGTTTGATCCCTGACACCGCATATGGTCCCCTAAGCACCAGCAGGGTTTGTTCCTGAGCACAGCCCCAGGGGTGGCTCCTGGGCACTGTAGGAGTGGCTCAAAACTCCTTCCCCCATCTTTAACAATAATAATTGCCTTGTCAATCAGGCTGTAGGTCAGCGGCAGCTACACCCCCTTGTTTAGGTGGCTATTATTATTATTATTATTATTATTATTATTATTATTATTATTATTAGCTTTAGAAGTCACACCCCTTGATGCTCAGAGGTTCCTCCTGGCTCTGCACTCAGCAATTGCTCCTGGTGGTGCTTGGGGGACCGTATAGGATGTCGGGGATGGACCCCAGGTGGACCACATGCAAGGCAAACACTCTACCCACTGTACTCTGGCCCTAGCAATTATTATTGAACTTGTGTTGCCCATTATTTTAACATTTTGGAGGATTTTTATTTTAAGAATTGGTATTGAACTTTCCAATTTATTTAACCAACTAGTCAAAATACATTTCATTTTATTATTTTATTTTATTTCATTTTATTTTTATTTTATTACTGTTTTTGTAAATTTTATTACACCACTTTTAGACATACAATTGAAATATGCTCATGCTCCAGTTTTGGTTCCAGTTGTTCCAACACCCATCCCTCCACCCAAACCCATCTCCCATCACCAATGTCCCCACCTCCCTCCCTCCTCCCGCACCCCAACTACTTGGCGGGTTCTGTATGTCTTTTCTCTCCTCTCTATCTCTCCCTCCTGCCTACCTTTCCTACACATCGTAGAATGCAGTACATTAAAGACATAACTGTTTCCACTAGTTTGATGGACCGCGCAGGCCGCAAACGGTCATGCGACTTAGGGGCCTCATGGTCAGCGCCCAGACAGCAAAAATGGCGGCTAATGTGGTGGGTGAGTCTCATCCGGCTGCTTCTGGGACCCCCAGAGGTGATGGGCCAACACCCAAAACCCATCTGTCCTCCTGGGGGCCTCATGGTCAGCTGAGCCTGGGGAGAGCCGAGTTCCAGTTCCCCAGCTGTGTCTGAGGCTCTGCATGCTATGGCTGGTCACCCCAGGGCAGCTCCTGGGCGGGGCCACTGGGCTCAGACAAAATGGAGAGGGGAAGGGCCGACACCAGCTCCATCTGATGAATTCCCTGTGGTTCCCGCTTCTGGGAGCTGCCTACCTGGGCTCGAACTCGTTTTGCTCGGTTAATCTGGTCTTGAGGTCAGCGTCCATCTGTCAATCTGGTCTTGAGGTCAGCGTCCATCCTGGACGCTGATATGCTGCAGCATCGGACAGCGAAAATGGTGGCTAATGTGGTGGGCGAGTCTCATCCGGCTGCATCCGGGACCCCCAGAGATGATGGGCCAACGCCCCAAACCCATCTGTTCTCCTGGGGGCCCAATGGTCAGCTGAGCCAGGGGAGAGCCGAGTTCCAGCTCCCCAGCTGCGTCTGGAGGCTCTGCATGCTCTACCAACCTCTCCAGTCTGATGCAAATAGAATGATCGTTGAAGTGTACAAATAAGAAAGATCCTGAAAGGACCTGGTGCTAAAATACATTGTGTCTAAGATTAAACTGCAGCGGCAGAGCAGCTGGATCTGGAGTCTCTGTCTTGAGGTGGTTGGCTGTGGTGGCTGGAGCTCAGGGTCCCACCCACTGAGCCTGAGGCTGGGGACTGGGCGGAGGCCTCCAATCCTTGCTCGAGTCCAGCAGGCAGGGCTGCCTGTATGGCGAGCAGGCCCTAGGAGCCCTGTAGGACCGACCAGGCCCTGGCCGAGCCCTTTGCCTTTCCCGGGAACTCCATAGGGCCGCTCACCATCTATTTTATTATTTTATTTTATTTTATTTATTTATTTTTGGCTGCACCTGACCTGGAAGTGCTCACGAGGCGCCCGGGAGGGATGGCGGGTTCTAGCCCTGGCCCGCCACCCCAGCAGAGCCACACAACAAGCCAGATAACTCCTCCCCCCCACTCCATCGGGCCGCCATTTTCCACATCTGGACTTCCCTCTCTTCAGAACTCCACCCAACGGCAGCCTATCACAGCTTGTCTCATGTGGCCGCTTGCGGCTGCGCCGGTTCATCTATAAATAGATGTGGTTCATCTATAAATAGATGTTCATCTATAAATTAGAGGTGACTACAAGGGTATGCCACCTGCATGGCAAGCCTGGCAAGCTGCCCTGTTTTATTTGATATGCCAAATACCAGTAACAATTATATTAGCTCATTCCCATGACCTAATATAATGGCTTGAGGCTCTTTATGTTTCTGGAGCAAGCAGATGCCCTTGGGTTCTACTAGCATGAGACAGGACATATGGAGATATTACTGGTGCCCGCTCTAGCAAATAGATGATCAACGGGAGGATAGTGATAGTGATTTATTTATTTTTGGCTGCACCTGGCAGTGCTCAAGGCTTTCTCCTGGCCCTGTCCTCAGGGATCACTCCTGGTGGAGTTTGGCTAATCATTTGGGATGCCAGCGATCAAATCCTGGTCACCTATGTGCAAGACAGCGTCCTTCCCACTCTATTTTTTTTTCCTTTTTGGGTCACACCCGGCAATGCTCAGGGGTTTCTCCTGGCTCTGCACTCAGGAATTACTCCTGGAGGTGCTTGGGGGACCATATGGGATGCCGGGATCAAACCCGGGCCGGCACAGGCTGCGTGCAAGGCAAACAAACGCCCTACCGCTGGGCTATCGCTCCGCCCCGCACTCTATTATCTCTTCAGCCCCCATGGGAGTTTTTAAGATCTCCTTTATCTTACCAACAAGCATTCGACTTTTATCTTGACTTCAGCTCCTTTTCCCAAATCTCAGGTGGGTCCCTGAGTTTCTGTGTAAAACCATCAGCAGATGGCGCTGTTGCACTGCCTTTTTGGGCTTGATGCCATCCGTTACGGCCGCGGGTCTAGGGAGGTTATTTTTTTTCAAACCTTTGAAAAATCCTGTGCTTGGAGTAGATAGAGATATTGTAAAAACGCCATTCCTTGGACGTTTACCTTTAAAGCCTTCCATTCGTGAGTTGGAGGTGATGCTGTTACGATTTCTCTCTAGGTCTGCCTTTGTGCCCACGCTTTGCCCTCACCAAGCCTTTGCTAGTCTTTCTACAGAAGTGTGAATTCTGCGGAGTTCTCACTCTGCCCAAGTTGCCTTTAAAAATAATCACCGCACCCTAAGGAATAAGAGAGCTTCTGTGTGAGAAGAGACTGAAGTGGCAAACTGGTTTTGGAAATCTTTCCTGCTGCCCGCCCCCCAAGACTACTGGAGAAGGCAAATGATGTTTATTGTATTGTTAAATCTTTCAAGCAGAGAAGTAATGAAACACCTACGCACCTACTATTTAGCTTCAGAGCATGGCTGAATTTGGGCGATATTCTTATTTGTATTCACTTGCTTCCTTTCCTCTCTCTCTTTAAAAAAAATATTCAACATTATGTTTTGGAAACTATCCAAGTCAATATTTAGTTTACTCATTTTTTACATTTGCACATTGAATGAATTCGCCACACTTTTGTTTAAATCATTTTTCCATCGATGCATATTTATGGCTCCCAATTTTCCATGAGTGCAGACGCGCACATTCTTGTCCTATAAGCCTATTTATTTTACACGCCTTCAATGTGTTCCGACAACAGGCCATAAAAAAAGGATCTGCAATCATTGCACATTCCCACCTCCCTCGTTAAATGTGGTCTGTGCTGGGTTTGTTTTGTTTTGTTCGGGACTTGGGACTACACCTGGCAGTGCTTGGGGGCCATATGAGGAGCTGGAGATTTGGACTGGGGGTTCGGCTTCATGCAAGACAAGCTCCTTATGTCCGGGCTGTTTCTTTGGCCTAGTCAGTGCCATTTCTCACTGGAATCAATGAGTTACATTATTAGAAGGTAACAGGGAAGCTGGCCGGAGGCTAGGCTGGAGGCACATCCATTACGCACTGCTCAGGAGACGGGAGGCCCTTCCCTCCCCCAATGAGATGTAGCCCCACATTGAACCCAGGACTCCCGCAGGCCAAGTGCCTGCTCCAACCTAGCTTCCAGCAACTTCCTGGGCCACAACTGTTTCTGAATAAAACTCCAGCGTGGTCACAGACCAGCGCTCAGCTTGAAGCTTTTCAGCTGTTTCCAAAGAAAATCTTTGTGGCCAGAGAGACAGGAGAGCAGGAACGGCACTTGCCTTGCACAAGGCCAACCCCGGCTTCAATCCCGGCACCTTGTAGGGTCCCCAGCCTGCCAGGAGTGGTCGCTGAGCAGAGAGCCAGGGAGTAAACCTGGGGACTACTTGGTGGGGTCCAAAAAAACAACAAAAACCTTTTTCTTTGTCCTTTTTTTATGTGCTCGAAGCATTTTTTCAGAACGGTTGAGCCCAGGGTACAAACACATGCCCCATTTTAACCTGGATGTTTCCACACTGGGCAGCCGCTGCAGGGTGATCCTCACTGTCCTCTCTCTCTCCTCACTGCTGCTGGGATTCCTGACTCGGGAGACGGGGCCCCTTTCTGCCAGATCCCACCAACTCTGCTTTGCATCAGGGATCTGGCCAGTGTCAGGCGCCCTCCAGGGTCCCTCCTGCCTTCCCTGTACAGCCAGAGAGGTATTTATGACCGCACAGCTTTCCTGTTTAAGATTCCAAGGACCCCGGCTCTGTGGGGATTCTATGGCAATGTGTCCTTGCCACTCTTGGAGCAATTTATCTCAGGGAATGTCTGATGCATGGGGGAGTCACTTTCCACACAAGCGTGTGAAGCTCCCCAGGCTGGGGATGGGGCTACAGGTTGGGGGACTCTTGGCAGGCTCCCACCTGGCAACTCGCGCCGTGCTGACAGGTGAGATGAGCGTCCACAGATGGATGCTCCCCTGTTACAGTGTCACGTTGTGTCACTCACTGGGCCTCGCACGCGATGTGGCCAGGAGGGGCCGGAATTGCTGCTTCCCTGGTCCCATTGTTCCAGCCACTGAAAGTGGGCTGTGCCGTTAACCATTTCCTCCGCACGCAAGGAAGGATTTGAAGGTTACATGCTTCAGCAGGGGTTGGTTGACAGCTGAGAGAAGAAGAGAGGCCCAGCGATGGGGCCCCAGACAGTAGATCTCACGTCTACATGGCTCATGTGGGCAGCATCACCCGGGGTCCAACTCACGGCCTCATGCTCTCAAGGCAAGTGTTTGCTGCCACTGGGCCTGTCCCCAGCCCCCGGCATATGGTCAGGCAGCTTTTGTTTGAACTTTATCTCAACTCTGATGCTCACTTGAACGCTTGTGCTCAACTCTGAGCGTGCAGAGGCCTCAGTACAAAGCCACTCAAGCCAGCAACTGGTAACTGGCATGAAACAGGAACCCAAATAGCAGGTGACTCCAATGGTCTGTATTCGCATGAAAAATAAACACAGATAGAAACCCTTAGTATTTTTTTTTCTGAGCTTGCAAGTTTTTGTTCTTTTTTCACATCTTGCTGGCAAATGGTCAGGAAAATAAAAGATCTGGGCTTGAATGGGATAATGACGTTGCTTTTTCTGCTCCGATTTTGAAGCTAAGGTGGAAATCGTTGCTCTGTCTAGATAAGTCTCAGTTGTCTAAGATTTGGGGAGACAAAGTATTTTCATGGAATGTGGATTTCCAAGGATGTAATACCAGGAGAGATTTATATTTTATGTTTTGTTTTATTTTTGGGTTTAATGCTTTGGAAATGAGTCTGACGACTTGATATTTACCCCATTTCGAAGATGTATAGCGTTAAGGGTGTTGACAATTTAAATATTTCTTTATGTGGCTCCAACTTCCTTATTTTAAAACCCCAGTAGAAATGGAAACAAAAAGATTTCAGACTGGAAACACGTTAAAGCTTTGGGCAGAATTTAACATTTCAAAGGCGTGTCATAAAATGAATTTTAAAAAATTGTTTTGGAGAAACAAATCAAGAGAGAGCCCAAGGCATAAGAGAATCTCCATGACTGGTGACTCCACAACCTGTCAGCCGGAACACTGAGGCCGCAGGTGAAACGCACACACAGGTGCTCTGAAAACATCTCACTGAGAGAAGTTAGCAGGGAGGAAAAGGCAGTTTTGTGGCTGAGGAAAAAATTAAAAAGATGTAAAGCAAATGCCCAAACATCTCAACCAACTTATATTCCTGCTTGAATCCGAGTCTTCTTCCAGCACCAGAAGAATTTGAAGTGATGATCTCAGCAAATACTTTACTTCCTTCGGCTTAGGACGTCTGAGCTAGAAGGGAAAGGTAAGTGTCATTCTTACATACAGAAAATGTCCAGCCATTCTCTCGACAGCCTGGGTCTGGCTAATTCTCCAGACATGCCCCGGGATGCTCGCCAGCCCTTCTGGGTGCTCCCAGGTCAATCTCCTGGAAGAAACAGCTTATGGGGGTTGTTCCTCAGGGGGCCAGAACCCCAACGCCTTCTCGCAGGGAGCATTTTCTTTCCTGTCGGCGCTGGCAGGGGATAACGCCTCATTCTCCTGTGTTCCCTGGAATCCACGTGTGATGGGAGGCGGAATAATGCACCCCCACAACCTCCCAACTGTGACTCGGGGCTGCCTCCCTTCCTGGGCCCCTGTCCAGCTGGCAGGCCCCTGGGGGCCCGTCTGACCCCCTGGGGTTTTGTTGGGGAAGAGGGAACTTGGCGAGGCGCTGACGGAGTTGGATGTGCGTCGGCAGCTTGGGAGGGCGCAGGAGTTTCCTCTTTCCCTGGCCGTTGGCCCTGGACGTGGGACCTGGCTGTCCGCACACTGCGGGGGCTCTGAGCATCATGGAGCCCAGAAACATTCCTTTCCCCGGTGTTTGGCGGCTCATCTGGGGCCTTGCTGAGTCTGCAGGGGGCTAGGGCACAGCCCTGACAGGCCAAAGGGCAGGAGGACAGCTGGCCTCCAGCTCTGGGCGGGGGGGCAGCGGGGCAGTGGGGAGCTGTCAGTGAGGCCCCCCACCACCCCAGGCCCTCAGAGCTCTGCTTTGGAAGCACCCTGTGAGGTGCCGGAAGGCAGGATGCTGTCCTCTTCCTAGCCTCAGCTGTGTCCCCACGCCCGGCACCTGACACCAGGTCACCCAGTACCCCAGCACCTCAGCACCCCGGCATCCTGGCACCCGGCCTCTCAGCTGTCCCCCAGTCTCTGCAGCCAGTCTGGCCTCTTGGGTCTGTACACAGCCGCAGTACCTCTCGCTGACTCTGCCTTATTCGAGCCCTCCTCTCTGAGGATTTTGGGAGGAGCCCTCACCTCTCCAGATGGGAGCAGGAACAGAGTACACACACTTAAAATAATTTCTTTACTTGAATACTTGAATAGCATGAGATAAATCATTACAAAACTGTTCATGATTGGGTTTCAGTCATACAGTGTTCCAGCACCCGACCCTCTGCCAGTGCCCATTTCCCACCACCAAAGTCCCCTGATTCCCTCCCCCCCTCCCCTGCCTCTATGGCAGGTTACCTCTCCTCTCTCTCCCCCTTTCCCTCTCTCTCCCTCCCCTCTCCCTCTCTCTCTCTCCCCCCTCTCCCTCTCCTCCCTCCCCTCTCCCTCTCTCCCTCCCCTCTGTCTCTCCCCCCTCTTCCTCTCTCTCCCTTCCCCCTCCCCCTCTCCCCCCTCCCCCTCTCCCTCCCTCCCCAGACACTCAGGGTTATCATGTTTGTCCCTTTCCCCGCTTTCAGCTCTAGCCCAGCTGCACCAGTCCTTACCCAGAGTGGTCATTCCAACTGTCTTTGTCGTAGCGGTCCCTTCCCTATCCCAGCTGCCTGTTCCCCAGCACTTGAGGCAAGCTTCTGACTGAGGGCCTGTCCATGCTCTTTGTTGCATGCCCCACTGGACTGTGAGATGTGGGCCGGTGCCCGGGTCCAGTCCCACTTCTCCCTTCTCCATCCTGATGGGCACCGTGATAAGGTGTGTTGTCGCTCCCTCGGTTGGATTTGTTTCCCTGTGAAGGTGGCTGCCCTCCAGGGGAGTCTCAGGGACGTCTAGATATCCTTGGGTGATCAGAGCGTCTCTGAGGGGTGACAGATGGAGGCCAACTGGGGTCGCTCCTTTCCAGACTGGGAGTCAGCCGGCCAGAACATGAGGCCGGGCAGCCGCTCCTGTCTATTAGGTTACAGCCCCAGCTTTATCTTCTGCTCCCCCTGCCCCTACATCCAGAATATCACCTTCCCCCCAAAGCCAGCAATGTGTGAGCTCTGCTAAGTAAACTCAAACCCTGTGAAGAAGAGCTTTTGGAGAGGGTTACTGGGATCAGCCAGTGCCCCTCCTGGGAAGACGCGGCCAAGTTCTCTCCACTCTTGTCCAGGCTCCTGGAGGAGGTGCTGTCATGGGGAGAACAAATGTCCACCCCGGAACAGGTCTCGGGTATGTTAGGATCCAGGAATCTTATCCCCTTTGAGAGACAGAGACCCACACAGGAATGCAAAGAACAAAGCAGAGTTATTGTGCTGGCTAGCCAGGGTCCAGCTCCCACACAGACTCGCAGGTCCGATCAGGCAGAAGGAACCTTGAGCCTCCCCAAAAGGCCCCTTATGCAGGCTTTTCCTGTCCATCACAAAGGGCCTGCGAGATACCTAGCCAATTAGTCTGTACTATTCTATCTCTAGCCTAATTCTAGCCGAATAGCCTATCCGCCTAAGATTTATTGCTTCTTGGCCTATAAGTGTGCGGTTACTTGCGCAAGTAGGCAGGACGTACACAGGGTCATTTCCCTTGACCTGTCCATGCAGGCGGGGCATGCCTGTTATGAGCTCATCGGCCTGGCACGTCTCACACGTGCACCAGGTTAACTTCCTGGCCCTGCCCCCATTCATCAGCCATCTTCCTTTTGTTTACCTTATCCTTTCAGGGTAGCTGGCTCTGCCCTGACCCCAGAAGCACTTCTTTGGGGGAGAATTCAACTCTTGAGGTGAGCCCTGAGTGAGGCGCCAGAAACCATGGGGGACTGTTTCATAGGGAAGCAGAGCCAGGAACATCCAGGGTTGTCCCAGGGGGCCTGGGGTTAGCACAGTTGGCATTTGGGGAGTAATTGTATTAAAAAAGTAATTGGGGAGAGAGAGAGGGAGGGAGAGAGAGAAAGAGAGAGAGGGAGGGGGAGAGAGAGGGAGAGGAGAGAGAGAAAGAGAGAGAGAGGTGCTTGTGATAGAGCATAGAGGCGGGGTGGAGGGAGGGAGGGAAAGTGGGACATTGGTGGTGGGATACGTGCACTGGTGAAGGGATGGGTGATTGTATAACTGCACCCCCCCCCCGCCCCCCTCAAAGTTCCCCCGGCTTAGCTGGGAAGCCAGGCAAAGACATAGTGTTCTCTGCTGACTCTTCTCCACCTGGGCAGAAATTACAACACACACCACCTGTTTGAAGTTTGACAATCACATTGAAATAATTGTGTACACACAAGCATATATAGTTTAAATTACTAACTAAATATATCATCAGGGGTTAGAGAGACAGGACAGTGGATAAAGCACATGCAAGTGGCATGTAGCCGAACTAGATTCAATCTCTGGCAAAACATATTGTCCCCAGAGCACCACCAAGAGTGAGCCCTGAGCGGAGAGTTAGGGATCAATCCTGAGCACAGTTGTTGTGATGAACGCCCCCCAGCACCAATAATTGAATAAAACAGTAACAGAATCATCAGGATACAATGAATGCTCTTTTTTTTTTTTTTGGCCAGGAATAATTTCATTAGTAGATCATATGATAATATCACTTGATCACTTGATCACTTGAATCCCGTTATTCATCGATTTGCTCGAGCAGGCGCCAGTAACATTTCCATTGGACCCTATCATGTGTCAATGTAGCCCAGTGGCACATGGTTGATTCAGGACTATGAAGAGCCTCAAACCGTTCCTTCAGGGTCTTGACAAGGAAGTCTGACCATCTTGTAGGTGGGCGGCCACGTGGTCTTTTGACATCCCGTGGGATCCAGTCGGTAATGGCTCTAGTCCAGCGGTTGTCTCCAAATCGCATTACATGTCCAGCCCATCTGATTTTCGATTCCCTGGCAAACGAGACAGCGCCCCTGATTCTGGAATAGTGACGGAAGTCAGAACTCCGGATTCCTTCTCTCACTTGAGTGAGGCGTGATATTCCAAGCATAGCTCTTTCGATTCCTCTCTGGGAGACCCGAATAGCATTCTCATCCTGCTTTCGTAGGGGCCCAGGTCTCTGAGGCATATGTTAATGCAGGGAGAATGGTGGAGTCAAAGAGATGTGCCCAGAGCCAGAGGTTCTTTGTCCTTTTAGCTATTTCTTGGATGCCTGATGTCAGGGAATGCCGCCGGGGTCCCCGACAGTGTCAGGACAGAGGTTGTCTTCTACCTCCGAGGACGCAGGGAGAACAGATGAAAACTCACGAGTCTGGTGCAGTTCCAAAAATGGCTTTTAATAGTACAAAAGCTCTTCCACAGCACTCCAATATAATGAACAAACTTTAGCTCTGGTCCGAACTTAGACCATACAAAAGAGCCTAAGTCTCCACACAAAGAGAGAGAGGATCTCACCCAAGCTGAGTCCTACCCAGAAGAAGGAGCAAAAGGCCAAAGAGCAAAAGGCCAGGAAGCCAAAAGCCAAAAGCCACAGGAGCCAAAAGCTGAAGGTTGAGGGACCAAAAAGGCAAAAGGTAAAGGTGAAGGGGCCTCAAGTCAGCCCTTTATATACACCCAAGTAATCCGATCGGGAGGTTGTCATGTCAACAAAGAACCCTAAACAGAGTGTAGTGCCACACCCTATTGTAGGTATAAACAAAGGTTATGCCAAGGACTAAGGAGATTATCTCTTATGTAAAACACTGGAGAGAGAGAGGGCTGATATAAAGTAATACATCTTAACTTCATGAGCTTCATGTAATCTAGATGGTACCCACAAAGTCCTTCTTATTATTATCTGCACCAGGGTGATTCTGAGTATCTTGTTCTCGTGTACTGAAAGGGTCACACTTGCCTGCTTAGAGCAAACTAGTATGATCCTTCCTATAGTCTTCCTATAGTCTCAGCGTAGCCAGGGTGGTAGTCTCCTGGTAAATTCTAACTGTCCCATGCTGGGTGCAGTGGGTATAAAGAGGAGCTGTGCCCAATCTAGAAAACATAGAAGTCTTAGTAGATGTTTAAGTCAGAAGTTATTCAATCAAGGTGACTTCTGTAACTGCCACACCCTCTAGCAGTGTTTACATAGAAGAGAAGTCTCATTAGAATGAACCTTGACTTAAGTAGATTAAACTGGGAGTGGGCAAAACAACAAAACTCCCAGAATCGCTAAAACTGTCCTCCAACACCTTTGAAGGCATTCCATGCCGCTCTCTTCCTCCTGCGCAGCTCAGGTTTTAGGTCGTTCATCATGTTGACTTCTCGACCTAGGTACACATAACTGCTGCATTCAGAGATGTTTGTTCCATTGAGAGTGAATGGGGCCTCAGGAACTAGTTCATTTTTCAAGAACATAGTTAGTTTTCTTCAGATTCAGCTGTAGACCTATCTTTCCACATTCTCGGTCAAAGTCAGCCAACATTTGTGCCGCTTGGCTAATGTTTCGTGTTATTAGAACGATGTCATCAGCGAAGTGGAGGTGGTGTAGTTGCCGACCATCTATCTTCACTCCCATTCCTTCCCATTCTAATTGCCGCATGATGTTCTCGAGGGTGGCACTGAAGAGTTTTGGTGAAATGGTATCACCCTGTTGAACCCCTCTTTTGACATCAATGATCACTTCTTTGTAGGATGGTGAGATCCTGGTGGTGAATCCGTAATACAGCTCACAAATGTAATCCGTAATACAGCTCACAAATTGTATGATAATATACAATTAAGTTATATTGGACACTTTTGTTTTAAGAGTAGCGGAGTCCACATTCATGAGCTGTGTAACTGACAGTGTCCTCTGGCTAAAATTCTTCTAGCTGCCACATTACATTTCTATCTGTGTCTCAATTTTCTTCTTCTTTTCCTGACCCTGCTATTTCAGCTACTCTTCTTACTGTAGAGTGCTTGGTTGGCCGGCTTCCTTCTCCTGTGTTTGGTTGAAATACGTGAGATTTAAAACTTGGCAGTGAGGTGACCGACATTGAGGAGGCAGACGACAAAGACTCAGTTTCCAGAAGGCTGCGGGTATAGGCTCTCCTCCCTGCGGGTATGGGCTCCCCTTCCCAGTGTGCGAGATGCTGCTGTGTCCGTGCTAATATCCAAGACCAACAAACAACAGACATGGAGCAGCGTCTCAGATAAGACCAGAAGGCTCTGCTGGAATCGTCCACAAGCTGCTGGCTGTTGATAAGCTCTTGGTCAATTGTTCACAGCTCATCCTGCAGCTTTGAGTGAAGCCAGCACTCGCTCAGCAGAGATAACACTCTCAGGACCAAGTGGGAGAGCCAGGGCCGACACACAGCTCTCCATCTCCCTCAGTGACCTGCCGTCCAGGGCCGACACACAGCTCTCCATCTCCCCTCAGCGACCTGCCGGCCAGGGGCAATAGCCCAGGCAAAGGAGATGGTTACCTCTACATCATTTCTGGTTTCTGATGCCCACACTCTGATGCTTAGTCATGGTTGGAAACCCACCTTCATACAGAGTGAAACAATCCAGGCTGCCCCTTGGCAAGTCTCAGCATAGTGTCAAGTTTTCACCATTAATCACAGCCTCTGGGTGACAGTGTTGCTTCCTGAGCAAGGAATTCTCACTGGAGCAGGATTTATGCCTCATTATTCTCGGGGCTGAAGAGTTCCTCGAGTTTCAGGGGGGCGTTTCCTCTCCCCAGGGGCTGAGAAGGAAGACAGCTTCTCCCAAGTGGGGGTGCTTTGTTTTCTTTTTTTTGGGTGTAGTGTGACCCCCGGCTGTCTCCTCTCCCTTGGCCATCACCGTGATGGATTAGCCCCCACATTGGTCTATGAAGGGTCTCTCACACAACACGTTTAACTGGTGGGTGTGGGTTAGTTTCTGTCCAAAGTGGACAGTGGGTGGGAGAAGAATTGATGCAATAGCTGATTGATGGTGAAGAACCTCTCAGAGGGGCTCCTGAAGTGGGGTGAATAGCTTGGGCACTTGCTCCCACAATGTTAGAAAAAGGAAATCTGGATCCTTTTAGAAATCCCTCCTTAAGGCTATACCTTTTTTCAGCACCTACTAACATGGCGTAGCAATTCTAGGAGTTTCCTGCCAATTTGAAACTCTTGTGTGGCTCATTGTCCATGAGCAGCTGGGTGGAGAAGTAAGAAGTGGGTCTCGTGCGCTCTTCCCAGCAGCCCTTGTGGGAGAATGTCAGGTGTGCTGAACTTCCCAGGTAGGAAGTCGGGGACTGTCCAACCTTCAGGAACCCTTTGGGTGTGTGGGCTGGAAGTCACTTAGTTAAAACCACTCAGATGCCACGGCAGTCACTGGTGGTTACCACCAATGTCCCTAAGCTTTGGCAGGAGCAGACCCCCAGGATGTGGAGGTGTTTGGCAGGGATGCTTGTGGTGGGCCCATGTGGAATTTTTAATGGGGCGATACAGCCGGAGTTAAATTTTTAACTGGGTGGAGACAATGGCGTGTGTGTGTGTGTGTGTGTGTGTGTGTGTGTGTGTGTGTGTGTGACTGCCAGGGCTACTGGAAGTATGGGGAGTCAGGGAGGTAGCTCATCCCCGACTCTGAAAACCTGGAGATTTCAGTCACAAAACATGCATGCCCGGGCTTTTCAATAGAATTTTAAAAAAATGTGACTTAAAATACCGCTTGTCTGCCTGTCTTTCTTCTCATTCAGCTGAGAAAGCCCAGCTCGAGTGAACTGCATGTGCTGAGACAGAGGGCAGAGAAACAATTATTCTGTAATTTGGCCCCTTTAGGGCTTGATCCTCCATTTCCTCAATGAAGGTTCCAGTGATTTCTGTGTGACCCCAGGGCGAGGCTCCTGAAATCCTGGATTCTGGCCTCGATCTGTGATGGCAAAGACCTGGATGTATCTCATTAGCCCCTGAGACCTGTCTGTCTGTATTTCCTGGCCCATGAGTGATGTTCCACACATCCAAATGAACCTGGATGCAGGAAAGGGTCCCCACCCTGGTCATGGCATCTGGAACTGCTGAGAAAAGCCAATTTTCATTCGTCCTGCTACACAAGTCTGGAATCTCAGTTGCTTTCTGAAAGACTGTTTCAGAGTAGCTTGATGTTGTCTTCTGCCATAACAAAGGGAATCCTTTGTGCTTCGACTTCCGAGTTTTTTTTCTATCTACAGGCAGTAGATCAATTCTTCAAGGGCTTGAAATTCACACCCAAGAAGTCAGTAATTTTCCAAGAGTCTTCCAGTCTTTTCCAGTCTTCCTTAGGCTCTGATGATAAATCTCCATAGAGGAGAGAGAGAGAGAGAGAGAGAGAGAGAGAGAGAGAGAGAGAGACCAGGGGTTAAGACGCTTGTCTTTGGATCCCATCGATCCTAGTTCAAATCCTGAGCACCACAAATGATCCCCGGAGCACTGTCAGGGGTCACTCCTGAGCACAGAGCTGGGAATAGTCCTTTGAGCAGCGCAGGATGTGGGTCACCCCTTTCTCTCCCCAAAAGGGTTCCTTCTTTCCCTGCGCAGTGGACTCATTTACTTAGCTTCCTAAGAGGCAGGAAATGTCCCAAAATATTTCTGCCCCCTTCTCATGAACAACATGGTCTTATGGGACAGGAGAGGACAGCTAAAGAGCTGTTGTTTTCCCCTGCCTTAGCAACTTTCTGATGTCCACCCTTGACCTCTTGGTAGCTGGCCACATCCTGGAAGGAAAAGGCAAGACAGCACTGGATAGGACAAGTCATAATCACTACAGAGAACCCCCAGGGGCTGGGGAGTGGGGCACAGGAATATCTATGCTCCGGAACAGAGCAAACATCGGGAAATAGAAGCCAGAAAGTTTCTCTGGGAAGGTTAGAAAATCCCAAATTATCCTACTTTCAAGGGACCGGGACTCCAGTCTCCACCAGTCCTCAGGAAGATTGCACACTCCAAGATGAGTGACTTTTATGAGAGTTTGTGGCAGCTCAGGGAAGGGCGGACAGAGATCAAAGCATTTGCTCTTCTCACTGGCCCAGTTTCCAGTGTCCGATTCTTCCTTTGTTATCACAACTGGACTGGACTTGCTTCGAGCCCCAGCAGCGCCAACAGCAACACGGGACAGGGTTTGCTCTCCACCAGCTGCCTCGTGTCTTGTCCGGGAGCTGAACCTTCTATAAATCAACAGGAAAAGCTCTCTGTCTGAATCCTGGAACCAAGGGTAGCCACAGAACCTTCTCGGGGAGATGGAATGAGAATCTACACGCAGACACCTGGACAGCACTCCTGAACCTCACAGAGCCCACTGCTCTCTTGGGAGGAGACCACCTCATCTTGAGGGGTGGGTGGTGGTCAGCGCTGTCTGTTTAGCTTCCAGACCAAGTTCACGCCCCTCAGTGGCGGGGGTGGCAGTATCAGACACATATCCGAGTCTCAGTGAGGAATTCTTTCTTTGGCAGGTGAGAACTTTACCATTGAACCATTTGTGCATCTAGGAATTCTTTCTGTGCAAGATGTTTGCTCTCAAGGAAAGACGGGCAAGCGTGAAGTGTCTCAGCCTTGCTCTCTTCTCTCTGCCCTCCAGATGTTGGGGACCTCTTTGTGGTTTCCGGACAAGAGCTGAATTCAGACGTCGGTGCTGAATCTAGAGGCAGCTGACTGGGACACTGAGGAGGTCCTTGAGACAGAAGCCTCAGTGTGTCGTGTCAGTGAAATTTCCTTTCTTTTCTTTCTTTCTTTCTTTCTTTCTTTCTTCTTTCTTTTTCTTTCTTTCTTTCTTTCTTTCTTTCTTTCTTTTCTTTCTTTCTTTCTTTCTTTCTTTCTTTCTTTCTTTCTTTCTTTCTTTCTTTCTTTCTTTCTTTTTCTTTCTTTCTTTCTTTCTTTCTTTCTTTCTTTCTTTCTTTCTTTCTTTTTTCTTTCTTCTCTTTCTTTCTCTCTTTCTCTCTCTCTTTCTCTCTCTTTCTCTCTCTCTCTTTCTCTCTCTCTCTCTCTCTCTCTTTCTCTCTCTCTCTCTCTCTCTCTCTCTCTCTTTCTCTCTCTCTCCTCTCTCTCTCTTTCTCTCTCTCTTCTCTCTCTCTCTTTCTTTCTCTCTTTCTTTCTTTCTTTCTCTTTCTTTCTTTCTTTCTTTCTTTCTTTTTTTCTTTCTTTCTTTCTTTCTTTCTTTCTTTTTTCTTTCTTTCTTTCTTTCTTTCTTTCTTTCTTTCTTTCTTTCTTTCTTTCTTTCTTTCTTTCGTTTTTTTGGGTCACATTAAGGCTATGCTCAGGGCTAACTAACTCCTGGCTCTGCACTCAGCCTTGCGGCTTTTGGCTTTTGGCTTTTTGCTCTTTGGCCTTTTGCTCCTCTTCTGGGTAGGACTCAGCTTGGGTGAGATCCTCTCTCTTTGGTGGGAGACTTAGGCTCTTTTGTATGGTCTAAGTTCGGACCAGAGCTAAAGTTTGTTCATTATATTAGATTGCTGTGGAAGAGCTTTTGTACTATTAAAAGCCCTTTGGAACTGCACCAGACTCGTGAGTTTTCATCTGTCCTCCCGGCGTCCTCGCAGGTAGAAGAAAACTTCTGCCCCTGACACTGTCGGGAACCCCGGCGCGCGTTCCCGACACATATTACCCAACAACACCACTTCATATCATCCCAATACAAAACAAAACAAAACGAAACAAAATAAAATAATAGTAATTCAAAAATATATATGTTCATTTAAGTGCTTGAAGAGCCACACTATAGTGATAAACCAGATGCCCAGCTGGGGTGAATGGATCAAGAAGCTGTGGTACATAAGCACAGTGGAATACTATACAGATATAAGGAAAGATGGTATTTTGCAGTTTGCTGCAATATGGATGGAACTGGAAGGTACCATGTTAAGCAAAGTAAGTCAGAGGGAGAAAGAGAAATATTGATGATCTCACTCAGTTTTAATATAGCAAGAGACAAAACAAGGAAATAGATGGTACAGAACAACGACAAATCCTGGATTAAAATCTCAGATGACCATGAAGTAGAGTGATTAGTGAAGAGGAATGAAGAGACAGACTAGAAGGAAGTTACTGACTCTAGTGGTGGGTATTGGGGCATGGGGAGGTCAATAACTCTGTACATCTATAGCATAACTCTTTTTTTAAAATTTTTTTATTATACCACCGTGAGACATACAATTACAAAGGTGTTCATAATTGTTTCTTGGTAGTACAGTATACCAGCACCCATCCCTCCACCAGTGCCCCATTTCCACCACCAATGTACTCCACCCCCTCCCGCCCACCCCCATGCTGCCTCAATAGTAGGTACCCCAGTTTCCTCTCTTTCTCTCTCTTTCTCTCTCTGTCTCTGCATTTTTTCTCCCTCTTATTTTACACATTGTGGCTAGCCCTGCAGATATTTAGAGTTTATCACTTAAGTCTCTTTGTGTATATTCAATGGTGAGTTTTAATCTGCCATTCCCATTTCCCACATTTAGTAAAACACTGGTATCTATTTATATCCTATTAATGAATGCAGTCCTTTTCCTTCTGACTATTTTCACTCAGCATGGTAGTCTCCATGTCCATCCATTTGCAGGTAAATTTCATAATTTCATCTTTTCTGACAGCCGCATAGTATTCCATAGTGTAGATGAACCACAGTTTCTTTAGTCAGTCCTCTGTTCTCGGGCATTTAGGTTGTTTCCAGATTCTAGCTATAGTGAATAGCGCAGAGATGAATAAAGAAGTACAGCTAGTGTTTCTGCTATGTGTTTTTTGGTCTCGGGTATATTCCCAGGAGTGCTACTGCTGGATCAAATGGGAGCTCAATATCTAGCTTTCGGAGGAATGCCCATATTGTTTTCCAAAAGGGCTGGACCAGCTAGCACTCCCACCAACAGTGGATCAGAGTCCCTTTTTTCCCCACATCCATGCCAGCACCGGTTGTTCTTGCTGTTTTGGATGTGTGCCAGTCTCTGTGGTGTGATATGGTACCTCATTGTTGTTTTGATTTGCATCTCCCTGATGATTAAAGATGAAGAGCACTTTTTCATATGCCTTTTGGCCATTCGAATTTCTTCTTTTTGGAAGCTTCTGTTCATTTCTTCTCCCCATTTTTTGATGGGGTTGGCTGTTTTTTCTTTGTGGGGTGCTACCAGTGCCTGATATATCCTGGATATTAACCCCTTGTCAGATGGGTATTGGGTGAATATCCTTTCCCACTCTGTGGATTGTCTTTGTATCTTGGTCACCGTTTCTTTTGAGGTGCAGAAGCTTTTCAATTTTATATAATCCCATTTGTTTATCTTTGCTTCCAATTGCTTGGTCAGTGGTGTGTCGCCTTTAAAGATACTTTTAGTTTCGATGTCGTAGAGCCGTTTCTCCTATGTTTTCTTCGATGTACCTTATAGATTCATGTCTGATGTTGAGATCTGTAATCCATTTTGATCTGACTTTTGTATAGCATAACTCTTAAAACAATATTTAATGTTACAAAACCATATAACCTGAACTATATAATAAAATAAAAAGTTTAAATTAATATGCCAAATAAGCAGCGAAGCTACTTGGAACACGACTGTGTCTTTGTACACCACAGTTTCTGGAACAGACGGGTCTTGAGACTCTTCTTTGAAGACAGAGAGTAGGAGATCAGACCCGAGAAGCTGATGGATGGGAACTCAATGGCTTCAATGTAGAAAGTCTCATTCAAGTTGTCCTCACGGGGGGAGGGGGGCAAAGGTGTAGGAGTGCTGACTGGCCTGGAGCAGCAGCTCGTAGGTGTTCGAAGTATCTTTCTGGGCCCGGTAGACAAGCCGCTTTTCTCTGCCTCTTTGGCGGAGGTGTGGAGGACAAGCCGGTAGCGCTTCAGAATGTTGCTGGGCTCATGCACTGTCACTGTCATCGGGGACAGGTTCCTTATTTCCTCGGGAAGGAACATAGTGCTGCTGCTGCTGCTGGTGGTCGAGTCTTCCTGCTGGCCCGTGTTGGGGCGTTGCAATTCACAAGCAGGATGGCACCCCAGCCACTGGGGCCCCACACCCAGTTTTTTCTTAGCCTAGTTTGTCGCTGGCTACTTCCACATGCCCTCTGTGGTAGTTATCCACATCCAGGGAGATGACTATGCCCATGACGTAGAGCACCGCTGTGGCCACGGGGTCCTCCTTATCTGCCTGATGGTAGGAGAACAGGACCTTGTCCCCTGTCTGTGACGGTACTGGGTGAGGTCACCGTGATCAGCACGCCTATGGACTCAGACAGGGTCCAGTGGGTTGTGGGCATCTCCTTGCTATTCATATCCAGGATGGGCCTGTGCAGATGGACCATCACCGCGGGAGTGCCAGGCACACTGAAGAACTTGCACTTCTGTGGGGCATGCCCATGGACATCCAGGCAGATTTCCATGCCCTGCACGCCAGAGGGCATGGGTAGGCCTGTCCAGGGACAGGTGGATGATACTCTGGAAGGACATGGCAAGGCACCCACGTTGTTCACCTTCACCCCTGCTCTACCTCACCCCCCAGCTCAGCACAGCAACTCAGGAGCCAAATAAATTTTAAAAAAAGTCTCTGAGGTGTCTGGAATCAATCTAAATGCCCATTGGGGATGAATGGGAGAAGAAGCTCCGGGCTTCAGTCTCCCTGGAATACGCTTTGCCATTAAGATCAACTCATGCCTTCTGAGACAAAACGAACAAATGGAACTTGAGGTAATTAGGCTCAACATCGTAATGACATTAATGGAAGGTTTACATCAAATCAGGTGACTCCACTCCTGTGGAAAATGTGAATAGCTGCAGTAAATAAAATGCAAGAAACAACAGCATAATTCCTAGAATCAGTGTAAACTGGCGGGTGGAGGTGTCGTTTTGGTGATGGGATAGTGCTGGAATTTTGGTGGTGGGAGAAGTGAACAGACACACAGAGAGAGAGGAACAAAGTGTTGGGAAAGTCTATGGGATTGTGGATGAATGATAAATAAATAAAAAATGCATGTGAAGTCAAACTCTAGACTCACTAAGCGTTTCCTGAATTCAGCAGTTAACTTACTTTCTCTGTGCTTAGGAGACACATGGTATCTAGCAGTGGGGCTTGGTCTCTGAGTGGAATATTCTGTTATCAGACCTGTCACCTCTCAAAAGAGTCCCCCAGCTGGGAAGGATCATCCTGGTCTCATTTCCTCTCCAGAGATAGCAGAAAAGGAAATATTTGGCCAAGCTGTTTTATACAATAAACACTTTCATTATGTACCTCTCACTGGGTGCATTTCAGAATTTTCTTTTTTCTTTTCTTTTTTTTTTTGCATTGACTGACTTCACAGGAAGCTAAATTATCTGCCTGAAAGGCAAAAATGTCCTATCCAGCACTAGTGATTTAAAAATAAAACAGAAATGCCCATATTTCTGTAGAATTCATTGGAATCATTGGATGAAATAAAAATAATGAAATATCTGTATTTTCCAGTGCTCACTCATTATGCTGATAGCATTCTCTCTTTGTTGGAATCTTCTTTTTTCTTGAAGAGGGCTTTGTGCTTATATGATTCCAGGCCCAGAAAGTGTCACTTACCAGAGCCCAAAGGAAGTTGCGTCCCCACTCCTCCCTGAAATACTTTCTGAGGGTGTTTTTATTTCAGGTTGGATTGTGAAGAGGGAAGGGTGAGGGGATTTGTCTGTCCTTGGTGTTTTGTGAGTCCACTCAGTTACTTTCTTCATCAGCCAATTTGGAAATGGCCAGAACAAAGAGAAAAGAGTTTACCCCAGGAAATGTGATATTGGAGAAGTTTAATGATCTCTATTCTCTTAGATAACTTGTGTGCTTGCCATAGTATTTTATTTGAGGGGGTGTTGGGTCTTGGCTCTGCACTCAGGAATTACTCCTGGAGGTGCTTGGAGGACCATAGGGGATGCTGAGGACCAAACCTGAGTCAGCTGCATGCAAGGCAAACGCTCTACCCACTGTACTTATCACACTTGCCCTTGGCATCATGGTTTCAAAAGAATTGCCTGATGAAAATGTTCTGTTTCATGAGAATCTAGAAGAAATGGATAAATTCCTGAAGTCCTATAACCTCCCATGACTGAAATAAGAAGACCTGCAATGCCTGAATAAGCCTATCATCATCGAGGAAATTGAAACAGTAATTAAAAAGTCTGCCTAAACACAAAAGCCCAGGTCCAGATGGATTCACTAGTGAACTCTACCAAACCTTTAAGGAGGACCTACTGCCAGTCCTTTTCAAGCTCTTCCAGGAAATAGAAGAAACAGAAACACTCCCAAACAGCTTCTACGAGGCACATATCACCCTGATATCCAAAGCAGGGAGACACAACACAAAGAAATAACACTACAGACCAATTCCCTGATGAACACGGATGATAAGATCTTCAACAAAATACTAGCAAACAGAATCCAAAGACTCATCATGAAGATTATACATCATGACCAAGTAGGATTCATCCCGGGAATGCAAGGATGGTTCAACATTCGCAAATCAATCAACAGTGGCAGGATACAAAATCAACACCCAACATCATATCAATAAGAGAAAAAATAAAAAACCATATGATCCTATCAATAGATGCAGAGAAAGCATTTGAAAAGATCCAGCACCTGTTCATGATTAAACCCTCCATAAAATGGGAATTGAAGGAACTTTCCTCAAGATAGTTACAGCCATCTACCAAAAGCCCACAGCAAGCATCATTTTCAATGGGGAAAAACTGAAAGCTTTCCCCCTTAGATCAGGGACAAGAAAAGGTTGCCTACTCTCACCTCTTTTATTCAATATAGTACTGGAAGTACTTGCAGTAGCAATCAGAGAAGAAAAAAGACATCAAGGGCATCCAGATAGGCAAGGAAGAAGTCAAGCTACCATTATTTGCAGATGACATGATATTATACCTAGAGAACCCTAAACTCTCTACCAAAAAAACGCCTAGAAACAATAGACACATATAGTAGAGTGGCAGGATACAAAATCAACACCCAAAAGTCAGTGGCTTTCCTATATACAAATAACAAAAAGAGAAGAAAGGGATATTAAGGAAACAATTCCATTCACAATTGTGCCACAGAAAATCAAATACCTAGGAATCAACTTAACCAAGTGTGTAAAGGACCTGTACAAAGAAAACTACAAGACACTGCTCCAAGAGATGAAAAGGACACGAGGAAATGGAAACACATTCCCTCATGGATGGGGAGAATCAACATTGTCAAAATGGTAATACACCCTAGAGCTCTGTACAGATTCAATGAAGTCCCTATAAGGATACCCAGGACATTCTTCAAAGAAATTGACCAAACACTTCTGAAATTTGTATGGAACAATAAATCCCCACTGATAGCTGAAGCAATCCTCGGGAAAAGAAGATGGGAGGCATTGCCTTTCTCAACTTCAAACTGTACTACACAGTACTACTACAAGGCAGTAGTAATTAAAACAGCTTGGTATTGGAATAAAAACAGACTTGTGGACCTATGGAATAGAATTGAGTATCCTGACACATAACCTAAAACACATGATCATTTAATCTTTGATAAAGGTGCAAAGAGTCCAAAATGGAGTAAGGAAAGCCTCTTCAACAAGTGGTGTTGGGAAAACTGGGCAGCGACATGTAAAAAATTTGGATCTCTATCTAACACTATGCACAAAAATCAGATCAAATGGATTAAAGATCTTAATATCAGACTAGAATCCATAAAGTACATTGAAGAAAATATAGGAAAAATCTTCCACGACATTGAAGCTAAAGGCATCTTCAAAGGTGAAACATCACCAACAAAGCAACTAGAAGAAAAGATAAACATATGGGACTACATGAAACTAAAAAGCTTCTGCACCTCAAAAGAAACAGTGACTAAGATACAAAGACAATCCATAGAATGGGAAAGTATATTCACCCAATACCCATCTGATAAGGGGTCAATATCCAGGATATATCAGGCACTGGTAGAATTTTACAAGAAGAAAACAACCAACCCCATCAAAAAATGGGGAGAAGAAGTGAACAGAAACTTCAACAAGGAAGAAATTCAAATGGCCAAAAAACATATGAAAAAATGCTCATCATCACTAATCATCAGAGAGATGCAAATCAAAACAACAATGAAATATCATTTTACACCACAGAGACTGGCACATATCCAAAAGAGCAACAACAACAAGTGCTGGCATGGATGTGGGGAAAAGGGGACACTCATCCATTGTTGGTGGGAATGCCGACTGGTACAGCCTTTCAGGAAAACAATATGGACATTTCTCTAAAGACTAGAATTTGAACTCCCATTTGACCCAGCCATACCACTCCTGGGAATATACCCTGGGAAGCCAAAAAATATGCAGCAGAAGCACCATCCCGACTTTTATGTTCATAGCAGCATTATTCACAATAGCCAGAATCTGTAAACAACCAGAGTGCCCGAGAATCAATGACTGGATAAAGAAGCTTTGGTACATCTACACAATGGAATACTATGCAGCTGCTTGAAAAAATGAAGTTATGAAATTTGCCTATAAATGGATGGACATGGAGAAGATCATGTTGAGTGAAATTAGCCAGAAGGAGAGAGAAAGATATAGAATGACTGCATTTATTTGCATGACATAAATATATATGTACATATTATGATACCAATATCCAAGGTCAAGTGAAACATGTATCAGGAGGTCTTGTCAATGTGGAAATTATCACAAATGTGTGGGAACCAGAGGCTAGGTAAGGCAGAAAATGGAACAGTGTGCTAACAATTGTCGAAAGTACTAATACCAACCTAGAACTGAGCATTAAATACAGGCAAAAAGATTCACATGATAACCCTTTAATGTATGTTCTGTAATCTACAATCTGGAAGGGAAGGAAAAGAAAAAGAGATAGAGAGAAAGGGAATGAAATAAAGAACCTGCCATGGAGGAGGGCTGGGGGAGGGTAGGGAACCGGGGACGTTGGTGGTGGGAGATGGGCACTGGTGTAGGGATCGGTGCTGGAACACCATATGACCAAAACCCAAATATGAACATCTTTGTAATTGTATATCTCATGGTGGTATAATAAAATACTTTAAAAAAAGAAAGGAAGAAAGAGAAAGAAAGAAAGAAAATACAATTAAAAGGGGAAAAATACACAAAAGAAAGTGCAGGTAGAGACCGAAAAAAGACTATCTGCAAGCCCAGGAACAGGAGAACAGGAGACGTGCTTGAAGCATCCTCTAAACCCTTAGAAGGATCATTCCTGCAGCTTCTTGATTTCAGACTTCTAGTCTCTGGGGTGTGAAATGACACATTTCTCTTCCTTGTACCATTAGGTTTTGGGTTTAGCTATGGCAGCTTGGGAGGTTGTGATCTACAATGAGAAATACCGAAAGTTCCCCTTATTCCTGGAATATGTTTCCAAATTCACCCCTAATGAAACTGCAGATTATTGAATCCTATGAATACTTTTTTCACTGCACATACTCACTATGATAAATTAACTTTAAAAAGTAGGAATAGAAAGAGATTAATAACAACAATAATAAAATAGAAAAATTAAAGCAAAAAAAGAGAAAATGTAATGTTTCTAGACAATGAAGACAATTGCACAGCATGACAAAATTTCCAAACCTCATGAAATAGTTAAAGTGATTGGTTTTTATATACCTAATTGCCATATAAGAGAACAAAGATGTTGTTACCTTATTCAGGATCACAGAGATTTAGATCTATGTTGTCTTCTAACAGTTTTAGATATTTGGTCCATTTTAAGTTATGTGGTGTGTGTGTGTGCGCACACATATTGTGAGGTAGGGACCCATTATTCTTACCTGTGGATATTCATTTTTCTGAGTACCATCTTTTAGAAATTCCAGAGCATTTTGTCTATAACAATCACTTGATCACTTATCCCGTTATTCGTCGATTTGCTCGAGTGGGTGCCAGTAATATTTCCATTTGACCCTATCATGTGTCAGTGTAGCCCAATGGCATCTGCTTGCTTCAGGAATACGAAGAGCCTCAAACCATTCGTTCAGGGTCTTGAAGAAGAAGTCTGACCATCTTGTAGGTGGGCAGCCACGTGCTCTTTTGACATCCCATGGGATCCAGTCAGTAATGACTCTAGTCCAGCGGTTGTCTCCCAAATCGCATTGCATGTTCCAACCCATATGATTTTTGATGCCTTGGCAAATGAGACAGCGCCCCTGATTCTGGATCTTCGACGGAGGTCGGAACTTTGAATTCCTTCTCTCACTTGAGTGAGATGTGATATCCCAAACATAGCTCTTTTTTTTTTTTTTTGCTTTTTTTTTGGGTCACACCTGGCAATGCTCAGGGGTTTCTCCTGGCTCTGCACTCAGGAATTACTCCTGGTGGTGCTCAGGGGACCATATGGGATGCCAGGGATTGAACCCGGGCCAGCACGGACAGGCCACGTGCAAGGCAAACGCCCTACCAGCTGGACTATCGCTCTGGCCCCCCACCAAACATAGCTCTTTCGATTCCTCTTTGGGAGACCCGAATAGTATTCTCATTGTGCTTTCATAGGGCCCAGGCCTCTGAGGCATATGTTAATGCAGGGAGAACGGTGGAGTCAAAGAGACGTGCCCAGAGATGGAGGTTCTTTGTCCTTTTAGCTATTTCTTTTTATGCTCTTGAAGGCATTCCATGCTGCTCTCTTCCTCCTGCGCAGCTCAGGTTTTAGGTCGTTCATCATGTTGGGTTCCCGACCTAGGTATAATATTGTCTATAATAATATTATATATATATATATATCATCAATGATCATAGTTTTTCCTTATGTCTGAGTTATTTGTGCTTGTGTATTGTCCCAGTAGGTAATGGGTTTCTTGCTGATCTCTCAATAACCTCCTTTTTAACACACATATCCTCACACTCTCACTGTGTACGCTGCAGAAGCACACACACACACACTTGTGTTTAGGTTGATACATACTGTAGAAGAATTATGGACTATTGGTATAGATGATCGATCCTACAGACAAACACAAAATCCTTAGAGGACTTTTACAAAGGGACTATAACTCTGCCAGAAATGTCTTTTTTTCCTTGGTATTTGTATGATTATCTATGCACTGTGACTTTAAGGAGTCAGTAATTAGACCATCTCTCTTCCTTGATTTTAGAAGCTAATGGGAGAGAGACTCTAGAGTCAGATGGATACGTACTCGAGGCAAATATACCCCCTTTGTGAGGGGAAGTTGTTGGGAAGAATAGCTTGGATCTTCGTTAGCTAAGGAGTCCTTGGGGATCTGGTGGATCTATTTTTTACAAAGTGACTAACTCCATCCACAACCGTGGACCTTACACACAGGGACACCCTTCCCTTCACTAGAGACTGAGCACAAGTCTTTAGGGTGGAAATGAAGAATCCTGAGTAGAAGGCTTAGTTCCTTCTTCCAAACTCATTACCAGATACTAATTCTGGCTACAAGGGAGAAGAGAGATGGAATTCTCCACATGCTCAGTCCTTGAACAGATGAATGCTATCCACTTGAAAAATGTGGATCATCTTTTGTGGCCCAGCCTTAACTGTGGAAAATAATTATAAAAAAAATTGGGCAAGGTGCAAGAGGCCAGGAGTGTTCCCTTGATGGTCATCCCTCCATGAAGAAACACCTGTAGTAAGGAAGATTTGTTCCTTTGCAAAGTGGAGCTCTGTTGGGTCTCTTCTTACCAAAGCCGTGATTAATGGTGCATATTTCTTTAGTAATGCTTTTATGGCGCGATAAAGTGTATCCTGACATCACAAAGAATGACAGCTCCCTGCCTTCATGAGCTGAGGATTTTCTTTATCATCTCTTAGCATGCATCTTTTTACATCACTTTCTGTTAGCTCTAACAGTCCTTTGCTTGGGAGCGATCCTAACCTCAGCTGAAATGAGTCATGCGAGATCAGATGTCTGATTATGTCTGGCGTCCATAAAACCATTAATCTATATTTGTTACAGCTAAGGAAGTTAATAATTCTGTGGTTTATGAAGGAAACCTCCCTAACTGTCATTTCCTTAATCAAACAATAGTTATTTAGAAAACCAATGCCTTTTCTGTGATTTGAGTATTTTTCCCCTAACAGTCACTTAACATAACCTTTAAACGCCATGTTCTTCAGGGACATTCACTGGAGTCATATGAACTCATTTTGCCTAATCTGGGGAATAAAAGTATACTTGCAAAATGGGGCTTATGGGGTAAGAAGGTTATCCACAAAGGGCTGGTCAAAACCCTGCCATCCTTACTGAGTGCTGGCAGAGGGGAATTCTTACAAGAATCCGCGCGAAGCTTGTTACCTTTGTGGAATGGGAAAAAACGGAGAAAATCTAATTTCTGACTTGTTTTAGGAGTAAAACATGCACCGAGTGAGCAAGTGGCTTATTTGACTTATGACCTAGCGGGTTCGTGCGCTCTGGAGGAAGGGAAGAGAGGAGATGCAGAGAGGAGAGGCCAAGGAGGAAGAAGGCAGTTCTGAAGCCGCTAAGGCAGACTCTCCCTGGCCCTCTAGCTCAGGGAATTGCTTTCCACTGGGGGTGGTGCTGAGCCATCTGGAAATACTAGGAGCCTTAGGTGCCAGAGGGAGGGGGCTTCTGTTTATTCTCTGAGATTTCAGGAGAGACACTCAGTGAGTGTGTGGGTGGTTAACCTTGTAAGTTTGGGACCCTCTGTGCCATTTCCACTCTATTTTGCCCTCTTGAGGTCTCCAGAAATGTTTTTCCACGTTCAGGTCTGCTCCTCTGCTTCTTGTGTCCAAGCGTGAAATGGTTCCCCACAAAATTATCAAGTTTTTTTGTGGGAGGGGCTCTATCCTTCAGTGCTCAGGGGCTATTTCTGGCCCTGTTTAGCAGTGACTGTTTAGCGGTGACTGGCAGTGCTCTGCCAGGTTCCTACCTCGAGCACATGCAAAGCCAATGCCTTATGTCCTGCACTACCTCTGGGGCCAAATGAGTAAGATGTTCAGAAAGGGGGAGGGTGCACAGTCACACAGCTTTATTATTATTATTTAATATTATTATTTAAACGATAAAATGGGAGGATGTTGGTGATGATGATGGTGATGATGATGGTGATGATGGTGATGATGGTGATAATGATGGTGATGATGGTGATGATGATGGTGACGATGGTGATGATGGTGATGATGATGGTGATGATGGTGACGATGGTGATGATGGCATGATGAGATGATGCTTTAGGTTGACACCCTGCAGTTCTCAGGGATCACTCCTGGCAGTGCTTGGTGCCCTAAGTACTGCTGGGGACTGAGCCCAGGTTAACCTTGTACAAGGCAAACCCTACCCACTGCACTCTCCCTGCCCTCCTCACGTGACCTTTTCTTAGCTCACTGTTCTTATTATTCCACTTCATCAGGAGCTGCTGCTGCCTGCTCACTGCGCCTAACCAGTACCCTTCTGTGGGTGGGCACACACAGGGAAACGGGAGTTTATACAGGCATCCCTTTGTTTAGCAAAAAGCTTGCCTTTACGGCAGCGACCATGTCTTTTTCACGACAGTCCTGCTGTGTGGGTTGCCCGAGAAACATGTGCGACAGGAGCTGGAAAGCGCCATGGCGGGCTGGCCGGGTGTAGTGGGCACAGAGCGAGTCCCCGGCAGCTGCGTCCTCTAGCCAGGGATCAGCCAGATATGCGTGAGTGTCTCTGGGGGTGGGGAATGTGTTATTCGGGTCATGCGGGTTATTTGGGTCTTGCATCGTGGTTTGATGTAATTTCCGCCAGGCACTCCCGAGTTCGGATGGAAACCCAGGTAAGGTAGGTGATGGAGGGAGGCGACCCTGCACCCAGTGGGACCCACTGTGGGCACCCGGCATGGCTAGAGTTGCCCTCCGTGGCTTCTGTCCCCCAGGCCTGCCTGCTTCCCTGCCCGCTGGCCTCACTTGCCTTCTGACCGCTGCATAATCCACCTGCCCTCCTGGAGTCAGCCCTGGGCCCGGTTCAGCCTAGCCAGTGCTCTGGGTGGTCAGGGGAGTCTATCTGTGCCCAGCTCTGCCTGCTACTTACTTCAGCTTCCTTCTGAGGACCCGGTAAGGTCCAGGAGGGCGGCCCCAAGGCTTTGCTTCTCTCTCTCTCTCTCTCTCTCTCTCTCTCTCTCTCTCTCTCTCACCTCTCTTCTCTCCTCTCTCTTTCAGTGGCTCGCCGCTTCCTCTCGCTCTATTTCCCCATATAGAGTGGAGTGCCATGGATTGAACCAGGGTCAGCTGCATGCAAGGCTACCCACTGTACTATAGCTCTGGCCCCCAGGGAATACTTTTGACTGACCCCCGACCCCCAAGAAGATTCAAGTAGAACGTGTACCAAAGTAGCAAAGTGCTGGCAATGTCTTTAATGGAGTTCTCCGTTTCTTTGATGCTTTCTGCAAATGCCCACCTTTTTGGGGTCTTTACTCAGTCCCTCCCTCCTTCAAAAGGTTTCTGCAAAGCCTGTGCTCCTAATTTCATTTTCCAACTTTAGCTCTTTCACATTTTTTAAATATGATCAAAATGTATTAGTTTTTGCTTTTAGCCACCAGGATTTGTAGTTTTGCAATGCTGTCAATGGTAAGGGTCCATGCAAACAGCGTTCTGATTCCAGACCCCGTTGACGTGTTCAGTTCCCCCCCGAACCCTGAGGCGGGTTCACTTCTGCCCTGCCAGCCTCACTGGTCTTCACCCCACACTCCCGACTTCACTGCCAAGGTCAGTTCCATTCTGAGGAGCAGATTTCAATTCTGTCGCTTGCGTGTCTGCTGTTTCCATGCTGTGGGCTTTTTATATCCTGATATGGGGGAGACGGTTCCATTTCATCCTCTCTTGGCTGACCTCATTCAGCATGAGACTTCCTGATTTCACCTATGTAGGGAAGTTAAATGATTTTCTCTCTCTCTTTTTTTTTTTTTTTTTTGTTTTGGGTCACACCGGCAATGCTCAGGGGTTACTCCTGGCTCTTTGCTCAGGAATTACTCCTGGCAGTGCTCAGGGACCATATGGGATGCCGGGGATTGAACCAGGGCCGACATGGGCCGCCGCGCAAGGCAAATGCCCTACCTGCTGGACCATCATCACTCGCCCTAATTTTCTTTTCTTATACCAGAGGAGTCCATTGCATATATATACTGTAGATTTTTGTTTTTGAATCCAGGCATCTGTTTTTGAGTATTTGGTGGTTTCCAGATTCTGGCTATTTTGACTAGTGCCGCAGTGAACATAGCCTCACAGATGTGCATTTCTGAGTAGGGTGTTTGGGGGCCTCGGGGTGGATGCCGAGAAATGGATTTCTGGGTCATTAGGGAAGCTCAAATCTTGGTTTTTAGGGAGTAAAAGCTGACCCAGTTGGCAACCCGCCAGCAGAGGGCGAGGGTCTTCCCCACGTGCGCAGCACTGGCTGTTTTCATCATTGGTGATGTGTGAGCTGATGCCTCATAGTTTTGGTTTGCATTTCTCTGCTGATCAGTGACACAGAGCATCTTTAAAAAATGTTTACCTTATGGTCATTTGTATGTCTTTTTTGGAGAAACCTTCTGTTATTCTCCCCATTTTTTGATGGAGTTACTTGCTTTTTCTTGCTAAGGTTTCTATGTCTTGAAAACAAATCTTGCTAAAACAGAAACCTTCATTCAAAACATCTCTTCAAGCTGGAGCCCTGGAAACACAGTCTCTGTTTCCACCTGGGCACTAGAAAAACAGTCAACAGATGCTCACTGTATTTCCCCAGATTGCTTTCCTGAAAATCTGCACTGAAGAAATGACTTCGATGATGGATATTTTGCCTCCTAAGGAAAATGGTGATGTTGAGAGGTGTGCTAGGAGCTGGCTCTATTCTCAAATGCCCCGAGGCCAGTGAGCTTTATGCTAACCATGGATGAGTGTGTTTTTTTTTTTTTTGGGCCACACCGGTGATGCTCAGGGGTTACTCCTGGCTCTGCACTCAGGAATTACTCCTGGCACTGCTCAGGGGACCATATGGGATGCCGGAGATTGAACCCGGCCGGCATGGGCCCGCCGTGTGCAAGGCAAACGCCCTACCCGCTGGGCTATCACTTCTGGCCCCGCCACCCCAGCAGAGCCGCACAACAAGCCTGATGACCACCCCCCCCACTCCATTGGGCCGCCATTTTCCACATCCGGACTTCCCTCTCGTCAGAACTCCACCCAGTGACAGCCTATCACAGCCCATCTCATCGAGTTCCACCCTGCAGCAGTTTTTTTTTTTTTTTCAATCCGGCCCAGATATGCTGAACCAGAGACTTACAGACATGGGGCAGAGCTGCTACTTGCTCTCCCTGTGCCCAGCCGCTCATGAGGCGCCGGGAGGGATGGCAGGTTCTAGCCCTGGCCCGCCACCCCAGCAGAGCCGCACAACAAGCCTGATGACCCCCCCCCACTCCATTGGGCCGCCATTTTCCACATCCGACTTCCCTCTCATCAGAACTCCACCCAGCGACAGCCTATCACAGCCGTCTCGCGCGGCCGCTTGCAGCGGCATGGTTCATCTACAAATGCTATATTTAGAGGTGACTACAAGGGTATGCCACCTGCATGGCAAGCCTGGCAAGCTGCCCTGTTTTATTTGATATGCCAAGTACCAGTAACAATTATATTAGTTCATTCCAATGACCTAATATAATGGTTTGAGGCTCTTTATGTTCCTGGAGCGAGTAGATGCCCTTGGGCTCTACTAGCATGAGACAGGACATATGGAGATTGTGCCCGCTCTAGCAAATAGATGATCAACGGGAGGATAGTGATAGTGATGGATGAGTGTTTAGAATTGGTTATTAAAGGGACTTTGAGTTCTTCAGTAAGAAATGAGCATTCACCTACACCTTTCCCTGAAAAGGAGCATGCCGTTTGTTACGAAATCCCAATTCCAACGATGCCATGCACCCTGTCATTGATAGAGTTTGTAGACCTCCAGCTCAGTTAATGGTCTTGGGGTTTTAGGTGTCATGAGGCATTTGATGAGATTTGCTCACTCTAATTCTGTGAGTGAAATGGAGGTGACACCATCTGAGTACAGCCCTCCTGAGAGAGACCTGGTTGCTCCCTCAATGCAATCCACAGGGAAAGGTCTTTAGCTTCACATTCCTGACTGTCCCAGAGCCCTGGGGAATATCTGAATATAAGTTGAACAGTTGCTTGCCAGGGCACAGAGGGGACTTGAGTCCGGGGAGGTGTTGAATGCGGTGCTCTTAAGGCTTGTTTATAAAAGAAAATGTGTTAATGAAAGCACCAAGATTTACAAAAGTTCTTCATGGTTGAGTTTTGTCTGTGATTCTTGCTATAGCTACAGGTCTGTCCTGTTGAGTCATGCCTCCCATTTATCTAGCCCGTGAGACAGCCCAGTTAGGTTCTCAAGGGCTGGTCATCATGCATATTAAAGAGCACCAATGGGAATGGGCAAAATTGCCTCAGTCCCAGGGAAAGCTGAGTGAAAACATGGCTCTTGGCCCTGCTGCCACTGCCCGCCTCCTGTGGATCAGGGCTATGGCCCGGGCGATTCCCGGAAGGTCAGCAGGGGGCGCGATGGTTCAGTTCATAGAGGCCACTGTGGCAGCTAATGGTGAGGAGGGCTTCACCTGGTCTCTGACACTGGCAGATTCCTCCATGGTTCGTGATTCTAGCACATGGTGACTCCGACCAAGAAGAAATGAGGATTTCCTGTTCCTCCAGAGCTGGGAGCCAAAGCAGACCACCCACTGCTGTCAGACCACCCTGAGGGGGGACAGCAGCTTTCTCCGCCTGTCCTACCCTGAAGTAGCGACCCTGGCCCTCTGGTCTCCAGGCTGCTGCCTGCCAGGCTCAGAACGCTGGGGAGGGAAGAGCTAGCCCTGAACTTTGCACGTGGCTAATGGCTTTCTCCTGGCTTTCTCACAACAGCTCCAGGACGGCTGGCTTCCTGTAGGCCAGGCTGGGAGGCTGATCCACCCCTTTCAGGGGCTGTAATTCCTGAGGTCACTAGGTCGCTGCTCTCCCTCTTTGTTTCCTGTCCCCTGAAGCAGCATTTGGAGTAAACAGCTCTTTTGCTCTCACAAACCAAGACATGAAGAAAAGACTTCTGGGGTGCCACTCACTGCTTTCCTGGCTTGTTTTCCGGGCTCTTGTCTGCTTCCTCTCGGATTTCTGCCTTGCAGGGTTTTGGGGTGGAGGAGGAGTCCACTGTTGCGACTCACAGGAGTGGGGCAGAGATTCCACAGCATCAATCCCCCCCGTCCGAAATAGTCCTGAGTTACAGGAATCTTCTTCTGTGTTTTCTTAAAGGTTGTTTCCTTGCAGTAATCAAGATTTTAAAATTCCACAAAGAAATATTTCCATTCCTGGTCATGCTCGATACCATGCATCACTTGGAATTGGAGGGACGTAATTAAAAACAAGCAGGGATCCAAACGAATGGTGAAATATTAAGACTCCTGGATGCCAGACAGGAACAGAGAGCTCGGGCGTCTGACCGCCTTCTCCTGGTTGTTCTGCGCAGCTCTATAGGTGAAATGTGGTGGCTGCATTAATGTCCCTTCTCACCCGTCCACCCTCCATCCGCAGGTACCACTGCAGCGTGCAGCTGTAGACAGCCCCCGCCTCCCGTGTTTTTGGTGCTGTTGATTTCTTTTAGGACAAACATAAGATGTTTGTAGAACACAAATGTTTGTAAAATGTAAATACCATCTTGAAGCCCGGTCCGACTGCTCCTGATTAGAAATCATTCTGTTTTCTTGTTTATCCCAAAGCGCATTTCTCAGAAACCGAACCCTAAAATACAGAACAAGTCCTCTGTGCTTCTCAAGCGGTTATGGATTTCCCGCCCTGGTGCTTTTGGGGAAGTGTGTATTTTTGCGCCTGCCGTCCCCTCACCCCTGCTTGGCGACCTCAGTTCTGTTGTCCGCGCGGGGGCTGCTAGCTTCACGCCTCCTCTCTTGCTTTCTGTATGACTGTCCCTCTGTCTCTGAATTCATTCTCTCTTAACACCCACCTTGGCCTCTCCTCCTGTCCCGGGATGCCTGGTACTTTCAGGGCACATTTCCTGCCAAGCGTCTGCTCACATGGGGCTCCTGGGAGCCACTGAGCATCTTCATGTGCTGGGTGGGGCCCATGCGCTCCTCAAGAGGTGCCACCACCCAGGTCTCCGAGCCCAGAGCGTGGGCACTATGCTCGGTGCCCATAGGTGGCAACAGGGCTTCGACTCAGGATCCAGCTCTCTGGGCAGCTGCTTTTGCCTCTGAGTCAGCCTAGAGGCCCCGAGTCTTCTGCTCTTCTCTCTCAGGAGCACAGCTTGCCCAGGGGCTGGCTCAGTGCTGCTGAGGTTTCACGGGTCTCGGCCTTCCCTGCTGGGCCTTCCTGCACTGCACTGGCCCTGAGGTCACACAGCTGTGGCGCGCTAATGCCTGACGGGAGGCTGGTGGGCATTACGCAGGCCCTCTGAGTCAAACAGTGGAGCTGTGGGACTGGTGATGTGGGCACAGCAGGGCCATCTGACCTTCCCATGCCCTGAGCCACCCGCGCCTGCTGCCCCGTCTTTTATACCCGTCAGAAGAGAAGACCTAGGAGCGTGGCACATGCTTCTTCCTCCGTTTATCTTCTGCAGCTTTGTCCTTACAGTAAGGACCTGTCACCCATGTGGACACCAGGGCTCATGGAACCAACGGCAGGTGGAATGCCATTTCCTTCTGCCCTGCCTGATGGTGCTCCTGGCCAACGGTAAGCTGTGCGTTTTGAGTGTTTCTCCTGAGGTTATGTCACGCTAGGGGTCCCAAAACCCACTGCAGGAACATGCGGACAGCAGCAGCTGCCATCAAAGTCACTTGTGAGCAAGGGGCAGCGAGAACTGAGGGTCCTGTGGCCCCGCTAACCAAGGTGTCAGGGTGCTGGCATCTTGCACTTCCATTTTTGCACTGAGAGTGAGTCTCTGAACTGTGCGTCTCATGAAGCTACCAGGAACTGAGTTAATGGCACAGAGTCAGACACACGGACCTGTTAGGTAAGCAAAAGAGCAGGCAGGTTCAATGCGCCAAAGGGCTTCCATGTTGTGTTGCTGTGAAGTTACAAGGGCTCAGCATCACTCCATTTGGCCTTAGGAAGGCCATCTGGGCAAAGAAAAAACAGCAGCCTATCTGTGCATCTATGGGAACTGCTCGGGAGCGGGCAGGGCGCACAAACATTTAGAACGTCCCAAGACATAAAAATAACTTGTCTGTGCAACTTGAGTTGTGTTTCTCCTTGAGTTATGTTTTCTTTGAATTTAAGTTTGGGCTATGATGCTAATAGTATCTGTATAATCTAAAAAGCTTCCCTTACTCGGGTCTTGCTTTGGCCTGCATACCTGAGAGCTTGACCCAGCTAGCTGGCTTAATAAACTCCGCTTGCTTTTTGTTACTGGATGGTTTCTTTGTGATTCCTAAGAACCTGCGACTCCAGACCCTAACATTTGGGGGCTCATCCAGGAATCCCTGAACTGTGCGTTTCATGAAGCCGCCAGGAACTGAGTTAATGGCACAGAGTCAGACACCTGGACCCATCCCTCCAGGCTTCTTTAAGCATTTCCTGTCTCGTTTAGCCCTTCACTGATTGTTTTCCTGGCTGGGGTGGTAGCCAGGGGTGGTCAGGATACTTTGGCATGCATGGGGCTAGACCTCAGGATGGCAGGCTGGCCCTGGGCACTTCCTAGCCGCTGAGCCTCCGACCATGTCCTGACTTATGGTCGCACCGCTTCTTGACTGTTCCTTGGTGGGCTTCACCCCCCTTTCAGATCCTCAAATCCTTGTCTTTAGCCTCATTGTTTTATCACTGACTAACTCTGGGACCCCCTGACAGCCATGCCCTCGATTCTTTCCCCCTGTTAAGAGTTTGTACGAAGAAAGAGCTCTCTGAGAGGAAATTGCGCCCTGTACCTGTGCGGTCCAGTTCTTCACCTCGTAGTGGGGGTTCCTTGTCACATGGGATTAAATCTGAGTTGTCTAAGGAAACCCCAAATCTTGTCCCAATGGGGGTGCGAGGAATATGGCATCAGCAGAAGGTTTCCCTTCAGCAGTTGGGCCCCCTGTCCTAAGGAGGGGTTGTCTGCGAATTCAGGAGTCACGCATGAGTGCAGGGAGCCCTGCAGAGCTGGGCGTCAGCCTGGGCAGTCAGGCAGCTCCTCCTGCCCGTCCCGAAACTCTCCAGTCCCGAAGCCACCCTGTCCCGGCTGTGTTCTGGAGGTCTGCATGTTTGCTTTGGAAATGTCACAATCGGTAATTGGAGAGAGGATGTTAAGGAAAAAGGCCCCAGAGTCTTTGGGGACAGATGGCCTCCTGCATGGGGAAAGAGAAGCGGGAAATCACTATAGATAATATTTGCTTTTTCTTGCCTTCCCCAAGGACAATAAAACAGAAACAGGAACAAGGAGAAGTAAGAAAGAAAGAAAGAGGGGCTGGGGCGATAGCCCAGTGGGAGGTGAGGGCGCTTGCCTTGCACATGGCCAGCCCCGGCATCCCATGATGGTTTCTCCCCTCTCCTCCCCCAGCACTGCCAGGAGTAATTACTGAGTGCAGAGCCAGGAGAAAACCCTGAGCATCACCGGGTGTGACCCCAAAAAAAAAAAAACAAAAAAAAATGGAAGGGAGGGAGGGAGGGAGGGAGGGAGGGAGGGAGGGAGGAAGGAAGGAAGGAAGGAAGGAAGGAAGGAAGGAAGGAAGGGAAGGAAAGGAAGGAAGGAAGGAAGGAAGGAAGAAAACCATGTAACCATGCTGTTATGTGTCCACCTAGGGCAGCCTTCCATTCCGGTCACTTCGGTCCACCAGGGACACTTGATCTGGAGCTGACCTCGTGGGGCCCCAGGAGGGAGCCCCCTCCCTCCCGCACCCCCACTCCCCTACTCCCTGCTCCTCTTGGGGGCAGCCCGAGGCTGTGGGCTTCTTCACTTCCCAGGTCTGGGGTTCCTCTTCACATTGACACTCTCAGCTTTGGGTCTTGGGGAAGGCTTTTTTCCAGGGCTGAGAGAGTGGTCTACAATGTGTCGGCCCCGCAGCATGGCCTGGAGATGCAGGGGTGTGGAAGGTGCTAGTGTGCACAGGCCAGCCCATAGCCTTGGGTTATCAGCATTGGGGCTGTCTCCCCAGCCCAGCAAAGGAATTTATAAGGATGTTGAAGAGCCGAAGTTTTAACTGAAATGTCTTGGAGACGTTTTGTTTCAACCTGGAATATTTATCAGATGGGCAGAGTTCTGCAGCTGTCCCTCTTGGTTCTTGGGAGTATCCGTCCTCTGGCTATTACAGAAGATTCAGGGAGGCTGGGGAAAGGGGCAGAATTTTACTTTCTGATCACGAAAAAGTCACGTGTTCACTGCCATTTCCATGGATTTGCTCTCTGTACCTGTTTACCCCGTACTTAAGAGTTTGGGTTTCTTTGTTTTGTTTTATTCTTCGGTTGTTGAAAACAGATTTGTAGTTTTGAACTAAAAAGACACATTTGAATGCGTTGGTCTTCAGAGTGGACGCGTGGATAAATTCTCTAATCTTTGTGCTGTGATTTCCTGCTTCCTGAAATGGGAACAACAAACCACAGCACCGTTAGCTTAGTATGAGGAAGGCAAGGCCGGCTCACTAGGAAAGCACTTCACTCAGATTTGTGCACCGTTGACTGTAAAGCACTCTTCGGATTTCTCAGGGGTTTCATCTGTGTTTCCTTTATCCCACCCCTCAGTGTCTTAGGAAGCCTGGAGGCCCCACCTGGTGCTATACAACCAGCCAGGCTAGACAATTCCTTACTTGGACCTGAGGGCAGAGCTACTGGGACCCTGCCTCAGGGCAGCCCCCCACGGACAGTGCTGTGGGGGTCCTGGAGGGCTGAACTGGGGCCCGGTGTGTTCGAGCATCATGCTCAGCCCCAGTGGGGAGCTCCCTGGCTCGCTTGAATTTTCACTCAGGTTTTGAGTTGGCTGATGATTGGACTCAAACGTTTCCCAGCTGTGTAGGAAGAGCCCAGCATGCCCATGCCGAGCCAGCACTTCCCGCTAGGAGGGTTTATCATCAGCCACCGAACAGGGCCTGTTACTGGAACGGCACAAAAGTCTTCGAGTGAAACGCTGAATGCTCAGGCTGGGGCTTAGCAGCGCATGAGCCACTCACTTGTGGTACGAGGGGTCTTCTGGGACAGAGGATTGGGAGTTGTGGTTAATGAATAAGATCTGGGGCGGGATCTGATGGAGCCCAGCCTAGTGCAGGAGTTCAGTTGAACCCAACCCTTGGGCTTTACTTCTCCCATGGTTGGAATCTGGTAGAGTCGATGTATTGCTCAGGCCAGAGGAGCATGAGAGAGAAACCTCTGTCCCGTCTAGCTCACCCTTGTGCCGGGAGTCTAGACTATTAGTGCTTCAGTCAGTCTGAACGAGTAACTTATAACTGCACCTCTGGGCATGGACCTGTCTGTATCCAGGTTCCTTCTCTCCTTTCACCTTGTTTGGGTTTTCTGTTCTGGAACAGCGGTTCCCAGGTAGTAGGGTTGCCTCTGGCATATCCGGCCCTCCTGAGGTCGCAATCACTGTGTCTCTGCAGATCCATAGTGGATGGGCACTGTTCCACGTTGTCATGGGGATACCCATTGGTTTCTCATATATGTGTACAGAGAAAGCTGTTTTTTTAAAGGTAAAATCCACGTGAGAACGTTGGTCCAGGAATCGCATGGGGCCTTCCTTGGGATCTCCGTAGGTGCAGTTTTGAAGCATGACACACACTTATGTAGCGTGACCCGGACGGACCGAGGGGAAGTCACCTGCTCTGTTAAACTGCCCCATTTTCAGAACTTTCCGGTGTTCTCTCAGGGACCTGAGGGCCAGCCTCTTCAGCGCTGCCCAGGCATTCTATCATGCCTCTGTGCTGAGGGGATGTGTGCAGGTCAGGTGGGAAGCAGCAAGAGGAAGGGAGGGAGAACTTACAGGAGCCTCCGGCCTGCAGGGCCGTGTGCGCAGGGAGAGGAATGGTGGCCCTGGGGTTCCTTTCTAGAGAGTCCAGAGTCGAGAGGGTGAATAAAACGGCTCTCCCGTCAGCCCAAGGCGTAGGTCCCGGCTCTGTAGAAAAGATCCCCACCAGCTATGGGCATGGTGTCTGTTACTCAGCTATCACCAAATGGGACTGCTTAGTCTTGGTGTTGGGCATTTGGAACTCCATTGTTGCTGCCTCCTCTGCCTCCCTCCCTTCTTTTTCCTCATTCCCTCCTCACTCCAGCTCCCTCCCTCCCCTGAGCTGTCAGCAGCTGGATCAAGTACCTATATCTGGAATGCAGAGGCAGGTAAAGCATTCTGTGGGAGTGATGTTTTCCTGGTTCTTGGTTGAGCCAGGCTCCAAGTGTTTTCTCCATGCCTGGGCACCAGTTCAAGCCTGAGGCCTTCATTCACCCCCACGGGAAGAGGCCATCTCCCTTTCCCGGACTACTGGAGTGAATCGCCCATGGGCTTGGAGGAGCAGTTCCATCTGGAAGTACTCGGTACACCCGACATGCTGCCAAACTTCTGAAAACTGTCCCTTCCGGTGAGAAGGGCCCCTAGTGGTGACTAGCTGGTTAACCCAGCCATTGGCGAATCCTGCTCTGGCGGGAAGGGGGTACTGCTGTCTCAAGAGACACCGTTGACCTTATGAATTAAACCCCTTGTGGGAAGAAATGATGGGAGAAGTTTCCACAAGCTTTGCCTAGGCTAGGCGTCTCTGAGTTCTGTTTGCTCTTGAGAATATTCCTTTGGGGTGGAATGCCAGCAGCTACTGGCCCGAGGTTACATGAATTCTATATGCATGGTCTGTTTCTTGGGCTCGAACTCTGTAAAGGGTTGGATTCGCATCAGGTAAAAGACAGACACATTAGTTGAGTTGCGTGTCTGTGTACAACACTATGAGACGACATTTGTATGTAACCAAGCGAGCAATCTCTACATGTCCATTGGCCAT